>PVLC010002998.1:0-104447 GCA_004027655.1 Graphiurus murinus
TGGCTTTTTTTTTTTTTCTGGGTTTAGTGATTTCTTTCCTATGTTCATCTCTTTGGGCAAAGTTTTCATTATTATTCAAAAGGAAGGATTTAAAAAAATTGATAAAAGCCTAACTAGCACTCAAAACTGGGTTTTGCTAATTAAAAGGCTCTGATTGTTACTCCGAGTTAACACCTGTCGAGTACCAAGTCCGCGTCGTCCTGTTGATCCCAGTGGTAGTATAGCAGTAGACTGCAGAAGTATTTCACGAGGCATAAACAAGAAGGCAAAAATTAATTATTACTTATTGGGTTTGAATTAATAATCACTCTAGTTCCATCAGATTCAAATGAGAATTATTTTCAAAGTCAAACTGTCTAGAAGAGTCTCAGTGGTTTGGGAAAATTTTTCTCAGAGGATGTAGGAGATGTTTATTTTTAACACCTATTATTTCTACTCCTATTTAACATTGTGAATATTAATTGCTTCAAGCACTAACCTTTATCTTTTCTAAGAGATAATATGTGGAGAAATATTTTCTGTGGTGCATGGGCCCTGATAATGTTTCCAAGTCAGCCCTCTGACATCTTTATGAATATTTCATTCAGATATTTATGTGTTTATTTGTTTTTTTATTTATAGCTCTTTCTATTGAGCAAAAGGTTTGAACAACAATTTCATCACCTCATAGAAAATTTTATGTATGTATGTATGTATGTATTTTGCTATACTAGGGATTGAACCCAGGGGCATTCTACCTCCAGGCTATGCCCCAGTCCTATTTTTTATTCTTTTATTTTTTGAAACAGGGTCTCACTAAGTTGCAGAGGGCCTCACTAAGTAGCTGAGGCTGGCTGTGAACCTGGATCCTCCTGTCTCAGCCTCCCAAGTACTGGGATTACAAGTGTGTGCCACCACGTGGGCCCGGCTTCATAGAAAATGTTCACATAGACGAAGACTCTATACCTGCCTTTGTGTTGGGCAAAGCCTACTCAGTACTTAGGAAAATAAGTAGTTACTAGACATAACTTGTGATAATTTGATTGATTTTTTTTTTTTTTTTTTTTTGTGGTACTGGGGATTGAACTCAGGGGCATTCTACCTCCGAGCTACACCCCCAGCCCTATTTTTTATTCCTTATTTTGAAACAGGGTCTCACTAAGTTGCGGAGGACCTCACTAGGTAGCTGAGGCTGGCTGCGAACCTGGATCCTCTGGTCTCAGCCTCCCAAATGCTGGGATTACAAGCGTGCGCCACCACACCCGGCTGATTGATCGATTGATTCATTCATTCATTCGGTGATACTGGGGGTTGGGCCCAGAGACATTCTAAAACAAAACTGTATCTCCAATCCTTTTTAATTTTTATTTTGAAACAGGGTCTCACTCAGTTGCTGAGGCTGTCCTAGAACCCACAATCCTCCTCTCTCAGTCTCCCAGGTACAAAATTATAGGCGTGTGCCACTGTGGTGGGCAGTGACAGTTTTAAAGTACATCTGGGAGTTCTGCCCACCTCCTCTCAACATGTGGAGTCTATTTCCTCCCTCCTAACATGGGCTGAACCTAGTGACTTGCTTCTAATGACGAGGACGGCAGGAGCTGAGGCCGAGGGCCTCTGAACTAGGTTAGAAGTGGTGGCTCAGCTTCTGTCCAGGGCTCCTGCTCTCCTGGGGACATAGGCCCTGGGGAGCCATCGTGTCAGGATCTGCTGCCCTGGAAACGCTCTGCTGGAGAGGTCTCCCACAAAGGGACACAGGGACGCAGAAGGTGCCCAAGGCTCCTACGGTCCAGCCCTGTCACCAGACAGAAGGAAAAACAACCTGGCGATGGATGTCCCCAGCCTGGGCTCTCACCCCACTGCATCCTCACCAGGGTCCAGGAATTGCACAGCTCAGCTGCCTTGGAGGGCCTGACTTGCAGAAGCGAAGAGACAGCAAATGTTGATGTTCTAAGCCATGAAGTTTGGATGACTTGTTAAGCAGTTTAGATACCTGGACCGACTACCAGCCACGGGGCCGGTCATTACAGAGGGTTTACATGATGTCATTTGTAGGAAAATAGGTGGCCCTAGAGAATATTGTGCCAAAGTGAGATCAGCCAGTCTCAGAAAGTCGAGGGTCGAATGTTTACTGTTAGAAAATGGGAAAAAATAAAATAAAAGGACCTTAGGAAAATCAGGAGAGAGACCAGTGGAGGAGTGGAAGGGGCTTGGGAGTGGAGTGGGGAAGGACTGGGGAATGAGAAAGCTGAGGAAGGAAACAGTTCAAGTCATGCTCTGTCCATATGTGAAGGGTCACTACCAATCTCAGTAACGTGTGTGGGGAGGTCGGAGGTCGGAGGTCAGAGGTTGGAGTGGGGTGGGGTGGGATGTAGTGGCAAACCCAGCAAGTGCTGTGTACATGCATGTTTGTGTCACTTCGAACCTCGCTGTGATATGTATTACAAGGCACTAATAAAAGTATTTTACAAAAAACTTCTAGAAAAGAAATGAAGGTCAAAATAATAAATGCTGCAACCTAGAAAGGAAAACATATTATAATTTTGACAGATTTTTAAATGCCCCTTTGCTGGGGCCAAAGAAGAATCTTATAGGGAGCTGGCACGCCTGTTGGAGGCCTCTGTCAACAGATGCCCGCCTCGTCTCCATGCCCCATGCCCTCTGCTTGGTTCAGATTCACCTTCTGTCTGAAGCTCTTTCGATCAGACTCTGTGTGTGTGTGTGTGTGTGTGTGTGTACATACACATGCCAATTGGCCAATTGTTTATCTTCCCACTTTACATAAAGGAACTCAATTACTAATGCAGTGGTTGCTTTGTGTCAATGAAAGGACACCCAGGAAAAGAATATAGGTTATATAGAGAGCTTTAAAACAGACGTGTGAATACAGAAGACAAAAAATGGGGGGGAGGGGGTTGCCATTTCCTCCTATTATCCACATGAATTTTAAACAAACTTAATTATGTTTAGGAGTTTAAAAGCCTAACTGAAGCTTTAGAATAAGTTGGTGCGAATTGTCACAATTACCCATGAAACTGTGGCATAAACTAAAAATATGATAATTAAAAAGAAAAAACCCTAATCTGCCAATTGCCACCAAATCTTATTCTCCACGGGCAGGCTAGTCTGTGTTACGCTGCTTAATTCACTCTAAATTAAAAACAAAATCATATCCCCCAAAGATAAAATTATTTATAGTATGGGGAAAGACTGTTCTGTTTCCTGAGTTGTGTGGGATTTCACTTACATGATTTGGAAGCCTTCTGGGAAAAGCTCCACAGAGCAGGGACGGCAGAAATGCTTCCTGGCCCAATCCTCCCTGAGCCGTCAGGGAGTACACGTGTTCAGCGGTAATGAGAGAGGAGCTGATCCCCCCGCTGTCCTGGCTGGTTCGCACGAGCAAGAACTGTGCTGTTAGTGACCGTTGACAATAGATCGATGTAAACATGTATGTAAAACGCGTTCACTCAGGAAATACTGCACTTCCCCAATTATAAAACAAGAGCATTGTTGTCAACGTTAGACACAAACGCTCACACGTTTGTTACCAAGAGTGTATTTCACAGACACAAGGGCAGGCTCCATAGAGGACGCTAGGTACTCAGTGGATGTTTGCCACGTGATGGGGTGGCTGCCTTGGCCTCATCAGAAGCACCGTGCTCTGATGCAGGCGCTCAGGAGCGCGTGGGTTTGCACGCTTTGCCATCCAGCTGGTCAGGGCAGAATCCTCATTTCTCACTTTAGTCATGTTAAGGCAGAAATGTTGTGTGTCGGCTCTAACTTCAATTACAATTCTTTTAAAGTCAAATATTGGCAAATCTTGATGTAGAGTGATGGGTGACCAGTAACTGAATTGAAAGGATACTGAATAAAACAAAATAAATACTAAAATAAAAGAATACTAAATAAAACAAAAACATCTTTAGAGATCTGTGAAATGTTCTCTCATGAAGACTTTTCACCGTGACGATCAGGAGAATTTGTTTCATGATAGAGCATCGGTATTGTTTAAGGCAAGAAGGACTCGTGCTGGGTGAAGGTAAAGATGTCTTTGACACAGAACTTTGTCATTTATCGAGGTGGTTAAGTTCTGCACATGAACGATTGAACTCCAGTGTCGTAAGTTTCATAATAGAGGCTCAAAGAACCCCTTTGGGCTTTTCTGTTAACAACAGCTAACATTTGTTGATGTGTATGCCGAGCACACATTTAGGGACTTTCTTATTTCTTTGGACCCTTACAGAAGTCCCCACGTCTTGATTATTATACCCATTTTACAGATGATAATAATGAGGAATGGAGAAGGTAAGTGATTTGCTAACTCTCTTAATGCCCTGTGGAGGATGGGAGCCGGAAACCCAGGCTGCAGACCTCTGCTGCCTCGCAGGCGCACTGGTGGGCTGGAGCCCAGAGCGCCTAAGGGGTGTGGTAGAAAGACCAGGCGGGCTGAGGCTGTGCCTCCGGAGACCCTTCCAGGTGCTTCTCAGCCTCTGTTTGCTGTGGAGTGGGGGAAATTCATCCTGCTTCTTCCCTAGGAAAGAGAGACTCTGAGTGTGAAGGCATCTTTTGTAATCCTAATTTAGCAACAGCCTCCAGCTGTTCTTAACTTGGGAACTCCAAGTGACTGAGACTGCCTGACAGCGATGAGCTAATTTCAGCCGACACGTCCCCTGAATTGGGGTTTATTTATCTCATTAATATTTTTCTGTAGGCAACATATATGTGCGGTGCCCTTTCTAATTATAAAGTGGAAATGTTTTCTTTCCTCAGTCAGCTGGCCCTCTGTGAAGGCGGCTGAGAAGCAGGAAGGCAGGCGGCGTGGTTGCCCCCAGCACGGTTGGAAGCTGCTGTCTTTTCGTGAAGGATGTGTGGATGGAAGACCGGAGTCTGATTCCGGGCACCATTTTGACTTTTCCAAGGTGTCATCGCAGGGCAGCTGACTGCATTCCTAAAGCCAGCTTGCCTCCCTGCCCGCCCCATCCTGAGCCTGGCTCCTGAAAGAGAAGACCCCACCCTGTTGCAGGCACCTGTCACACTGGGTCCCTCCCCCTGAGGGGCCGCGCCCCTCCAGGTGGGAGATTAAAGCTACAATCTCGATTTAGGGGTGAAATAGGTGGATCATGAGGGCCTAACCTCATCAGTGATTAAACCTTTGGAATGGACTCACTGGCTGGTCGCTGTAGACAGGCAGGGTGTGACTGGAGAAGGCAGGTCCCTGGGGGGGCTGCTGGGGACCACACCTGTCCCTGGTCTCCATCTCTCTCTGCCGCCAGCTGAGCAGCTGTCCTCAGCCACACACGGCCGCCGCCATGCTGTCCAGAGGCCTTGCAGCCAGCGGACCATGGACTGACCCTCTGAGAGCCTGAGCCCAAGTAACCTTTCCTCCTCGAAGCTGCTCTTGTCAGCTACTTTGGTCAGAGCAACAAACAGCTGACTAGTTCATGTGAGCAGCTGGGTTTCTGGTGATGTAGCTGGTTTTTGTTTTGTTTTGCAAGTTCTTTTTCAAGTGCTTTTACTGGTGCAGTGTACTTGTACGTCATAGCGAGGGTCAAAGTGAAAGGAATGCGCATGCACACTGCATTTGACGTGCTCCCTCCAGACCCCGCTCCAGCTCAATGTCCTTCCCCTGCCTCCCCAAGCCCTTCCCCTAGTCTATGGTCTTTACCCTCATACATCTGAAGTCTCTTTTCTGTTTTCTTTCTTCTCAATATTCTCCTGGCAAGTACAGATCTTCCAACTATTATTGCTATAGTGTTTTTTTTTTTTTTTTGCGGTACTAGGGATTGAACTCAGGGGCGTTCTACCTTCTAGCTATACCCCCAGCCCTATTTTTTATTCTTTATTTTGAAACCGGGTCTCACTAAGTTTCAGAGTGCCTCATTAGGTAGCTGAGGTTAGCCTCGAACCCGGATCCTCCAGTCTCAGCCTCCCAAATGCTGGGATTACAAGCGTGTGCCACCATGCCCAGCTTTCCTGGATGCAGTTTAATTGGAATAATACAACATGTAACTTTTTCAGAATGGCTTTTTAAAAAAAAAATTGTTTACTGACATGCATTGATGATTCCTCTGTGCATTTTTCTTTGAATTGGTAGCTTAATTTTTATTTCTGAATGATATTCTCTTGACCAGATTAACTACTATCACTTTATCCATTCAGGTGTTGAAGGACATCATGGCTGCCTCCAGCTTTGGTCATTACGAATAAGGCTGCTGGAAATTTGTGCGCAAGTTATGGTGTGAATATCAATTTCAGGTCTGTTGGATTAATACTTAAGAGGATGATTGTTGGATCAGATGATAAAACTATGGCTTGCTTTGTAAGAAACTATCAAACTGTCCTCTAAAGTGGCTCTCCCATGTTGGCGTCTCCACTAGCAATGACTTCCTGTTTGTTACTCTGTTTCCTTGCTGGCATTTGGCACTGTCAGAATTTTGGGTTTTGTTCCTTCTATTCAATTGTTTTAATTTTCAATTTCTTGGATGACTAATAGAGCTGAGCATCTTTTCTTATCTTTTTTTTTTTTCCTCTTGTAAAATGTCTTTGATGAGGTGTTTATTCAAGATCTCTGACCCTTTTTAATTGACTTGGTTGGTTGTTGTTGAGTTTTAAGTGTTCTTTATATATTTTGGATACAGGTCCTTCATCAGATGCGTATTTTGCAAATGTCGTCTCTCTGTGTGATGCTTCTCTTTGTTTTCTTCCTCCTCCTTCCCTTTTCCACTCTCCTTTCCTCCTCCTACTCTTCTAAGTTCTGGGAATTAAATTCAAGGCCTTGTGCATGTAGGACAAATGCTTTACCACTGAGCTACGTCCCCAGCTCTGTTTTGTTAACAATACTTTTGCAGAGCAGATGATCTTCATCTCAATACAATCTAACTTATCAGTGTCTTCTCTCTCATGAATCACACTTTTTGTGTTATATTAATAAACTCTTCACCAAACCCAAGATCATTTAGCTTTTTTTTTCCTTCTAGAGGTTTTATAGTTTTGTATTGCACTTTTAGCTTACAAGTCCATTGAGTTAGTTTCTGTGAAAAGTATCAGATTTGGATCTAGGTTCTTTTTAAAATTTTCCCCCCACAATTGTAGCAGCACCCCCTGTTGAAAAGATTTCCCTTTCTCAACTGAATTTCCTTTGCTACCTTGTCAAAGATGAGTTGATTTTATTTTTTCATTAAATTTCATCAAGAATTATCCATTATTGCTTTCGTATATTACAGGTTTATTGATAGAACGGAGTGAGGGTTGATTAGGTAATTAGAGTCCTTGCCTTAGCATGGATTCAAACAAAACAAGGAAGGAGAAGAGAAGGGAGCAATAAAAGAAATAAAGGAGATTGGTGTCATATCCAGATCTTTCCCCTTTTAGGTCCTAACTAGGTCTATGAAATTAAAGTGGCTTGATCTTGTACCAAGTTAAGAGGAACAAAGACAGGAAGCATCTAAACATTCTACACGTTTATTGTGCGCGGAGCTGAGTGGACCAGGTGTAGGCTCCGAGTCAGGCTGACTGGGCTGGGCCAGCCCTGCAGGCCAGATGAAGCTGCATCTCAGGTGTGAAGGATGGTTTTATGTACAGCTTGACTGGTGCCCACATGTTTAGCCAAACACTGTTCTGGGTGTTTCTGCTAGGGCCTTTGGATGAAGCTAACATTTAAATTGGTAGGCTGAGTACAGCGGATTGCCCTTCATAATGTGGATGGGCCTCATCCAATCAGCTCTGAAGAGAACAATAAAAGATGCTCCTTTGGCCAAGAGAGGCCTCTCTCCTCCTGACCGCCTCCGAGGCAGGACCTGGGCTTCCTCCTGGCTTCAGGCTTTCCTGGCCCTTGGGCCCTCAGCCGCAGGCCAGAACCACACCATGGCCCTCTGTGGGCCCAACTGCCAGCCCATCCCACAGATACTGGGACTCAAAGCCACACACAGCGGTCTGGAATGTTCTACTGATGTCAAGGAAGGGCTCAGCTCCAGAAGTGTGAACTGAGGCCACACCCAGGCATAAGTGCAATGTGCAGGTGTGTGTGCACATGCTCAGGTGTGACCAGGATGCTCCTTGACAGCCACGGCCCATAGCCACGGCTTCCTCTGCTCCTGAGCCTCCCGGTAGGCCCATGAGGTAAGGCTGCCGTGCCCGGGGCAGGGCCCACCACGTGCTCAGTATGGTCAACGCTCGATGAAGGTCCGCCTGAAGAGCCAGGCAGGAATCGCAACTGACCGAACTGAGACCCCAGCACTGCCACCAAGCTCCACCAGGAGAGGCCTGCCCATGCGCTTCCAGGGGGTACGGTTCATTCTCTCTGCCGAAGCTTGTGTGGGATGGTAACAAGTAGAGAGCCTGTCTTGGTCAGGGCTGCAGTAACCTCTGACCCCACCGAGACGTGTTTGGGTCGCTTCTGCTGCTCTCAGGACGGCAGCCTCCACAGCCGCGAGCCAGTTCCTGGTGCCAGCCCTCCCTGTCCACGCAGGGCCTGCTGGCAGTGTTTCTCTGGAGAGCACCGACTAGTACGTCATGCTTTCTTTTAGTTTCCTGCTCTACTTCAGGGCCATCTACTTGAGGGCACTTTCTGGTCCGCAGGCTGCACCTAGAGGGGCACTTTCTCCCCAGCGCCCTCCCCCTGCCATCTCGAGACGAGAGTTGCTTCTTTGCTGGCTGGGAGGCTTGATCCTCACACCTGAGTCTGTTTAGGTTTGCTGGCATTGAGCTGTCTGGGTCACTTAACTGCGCAGTGCCGCTAAGCCAGAGGTTTTGCTGAGAACAGGCGCGGGCCTGCCCAAGGATGGTGAGCAGTTAAACTCTGGAGCTCCACTCGCCTCCTCCGCCAGCCCCCCTCTGCAGCTAAACAGAGTCCCAGAATTTGAGCCTTGGAAGTGAAATTTGCTCAAGGCAAAGGTCCAAGTTTTCATTCTGCTTGAACAGAAAAAGCGAGATTAAAAGAGAAAAACGGCCGCTTTGAGACAGAAGACAGAGCTCCGTTTCACCTCGGTCTGTTTTAGCAGTTAATTTCTTCTCGAGAGGGACATTAAGTCTTTTACCTGGCAGACAGGCTGTGGCTGTCCAGACCCGGTGTGGGCCACGGAATGGGATGCAGGATGAGATTTTTGCGTTAATCACAGAGAGACAAGGCGCGTATTATTTTTCCTTGCATTTCATCGTGAAATATAGGCTACCCCTGCGCCGAGTATTTGCTTAACCAGGTCACAGGAATTCTTAATTGAGAGGGAGGAGAAAGCCGTGTCTGCGGAGGAGGACCAGGGCGTTGGAGGGCTGTGCAGGTGCCTCTGGACCCGCATCTACCTCCCTGAGCCTCACCAGTACCTCGGCTCCCTTGGCCAGTCACCCTGGCCACGCTCACCTTCGGCCTGGAAAGGAACCCTGGCAAAGAATGAACTGCTTGCTTCAGAACAATCCCACACTGGTTCCTATTTAATAAGCTTCCAGTTTATAGCAATTTCAGTGGTACTCTGCAAATAATCGGAAGTAAGTTTGTTAATGAACTTTTAGGGTTTTTTCTTATATTTAAGCATTTAGCTAAAGCTCAGTGACTTAAAAGTATTGTTTTAAGTTTCCTCATCTCATGCTGTCTCACTAATTCTTGTGCGAGAAACACATTCTAATGTTCCTAATACATTAGTGTGGTTGCCGAGCTTCATTTGAGAGATCCTGTTTTTGTCTCTCACCCAATTTTGCCCACTATTGTCCATTTCTATTTTTTTTTTTTTTTTTTTTTTGGTGTGTGTGTATAGCACTGGAGATTGAACCCAGGGGCATTCTACCTCCAAGTTACACCCCTAGTCCTATTTTTATTCTTTATTTTTGAAATAGAGTCTCACTAAGTTGCAGAGGGCCTCACTAGATTGCTGAGGCTGGCTGCAAACCCGCGATCCTCCTGGCTCAGCCTCCCAAGTACTGGGATTACAAGTGTGTGCCACCACATCTGGCTTTACATTTCTATTTTGATTCAAAGTTTGCAGTACCTGAAGTGATAGAATTTGTGTTCCCAAGAATGAAGAGCTGTGTAGTCAGTCAGGTCTGAGACCCTGAACATGACCGTGGTCTAGAGTTGACAGAGCCTGCCGCCTAGTCATAGAGCTCAGTGCTGAAAACACAGCAGAGCAGCTGGGCATGGTGATGCATGCCAGTAATGTTAGCACTAGGGAGGCTGAGACAGGAGGCTCGAGGCCGGCCTCAGCAACTTAGTGAGATATTCAGTAATTTAGTGAGAACTTCTGCATCATAGACCCTGTTTCAAAATAACAAATAAATAAGTAAATAAATAGGTTTGGGGGTGTATCTTGGAAGTAGAATACCCCTGTGTTCAATCTCCAGTACCAAAAAAAAAAGAGAGAAATGAGAAAATGTGTTTCAATAAAAAGGAAATACCCTCCCTGTCATTATTGCAAGGTTTATAGATTTAAAAAATAGTACTCACCATATTTTAATATTATGTTAATACCAAGAGGGCTTTTTCTACCTCAGTGGAGCACAGAATGGTACTCTGTACCACCATTACATAACTAAAGGGCCGAAAGATGCTCTTCCTTTAGAAACATCAGCTCTGTTGCTTTTTTCGCCTTCTCCTCTTGTGGTGCCAGGAGGCCCCAGCGCCCGACTCTCCCTCAGCAAGGGCCCTCCCTTGCTCCCTGCAGCACTGGGTGGTTGATTCTGGATAAGGTCAGCAAGAGTTGAGAGTGTGGTCTCTCAGGAAAGATGTTCCTCCCCTAGAACACAAAATTAGGAAATACGCCCTCGTTTGCTTCGTGATTTTCGTGGTGGGGTCTTGCAGCTGGCTTGAAGGCAGGGAACCCCACTTAGAGGCTTTGAGGTAACAGTCATGGTTTGCCTCTGCCATCCCATAGTTCTGAGGCGGAGACGGTGACCACCTACACGGCCTCCGCTGCGCATGCTCCAGGCTGCCTCTTACTGTGTCTGGCCCCTTGTCAGCCTCTCACTCACGCGGGCCAGGGTTCACGGGCTTCGTTTGTCCTGGCTCGGGACCCCAGCCTAGTACAGCGCTATTTAATTTAGGTTTCTGGCTCAGCTCACTCATCAGAGATGGCTATTTGCAGCTGCACAGCAAGCTTTCCCACAGCTTAATTCTTTGCTTATTCTTTTCTAGAAATCCTCATCCAAGCCCCACAGCAATATGCCAAAGCATGAGGATGACTTCACACCTCAGCTAATTCACATCTGCAAGGAGAGAAAACAATTTGCAACTGAATCCAGCCTCACTAATGCCATCCCAGCAAATCCCCCAGGCTTGTCAGTCCCAGTGACTGCTGGCAAACCCAGATTATCTCTTTAGAAATGTAGATATGATATGCCAGCGCAGTGTGCCACGTGTTTGTTGATTCGTCTATTGATATAGTTTGCATAGCTCATGGACTAAATCAAATCCACTTAGGACCTTCTATTAGGTGCTTCCGAAAAATACATGCTTGATAGAAATACATTTACATCCTTGCATTTATTGAACACCCTAAATTATTCTAATCTCAACTTTGCAAACATAGATGAATGAAGGTGCTCAGTCTTAGCTGATGTTAGTATTTAAAGAGATCCTCAAACAAATTGTCCTGGCAGGAAAATATGAATATATATTGAGCATTCAGTGAAGACTAAGTGCTAATCTAGACATTCAAGATATCATGGAAAAGGAGACAAGCAGAATCTTCGCTTTCATGAAGTGTTTGTTTTTGGTGTCTTGGTTTTGGTTTTAGTACTGGGGTTAGAACCCAGTGGCATTCCACCTCTGAGCAACACCCCCAGCCTTTTTTATTTTTTATGTTGAAGCAAAGTCTCACTAAGTAGCCTTGTTAACTTGCTGAGGCTGGCCTTGAACCTGCCATCCTTCTGTCTCAGCCTCCCAAGTAGTAGGATTACGGGCTGTGCCTGGCTTGGATTTCTGTGTGTAGGGGGCAGAAACAAAGGTTAGCAAACAGGTAAACAGACACTGAGGTGTAAGATTCGGTAATGACAATTGCTAGCCAGAAAATGAAAATTGGATCATGTGACAGAGCAGTGGGTAGTGGGACTGCGTTAGGAGGAGGCTTTTGTAGAGATTTCTGGTCACGTGAGAACCCGCGGAGGAACATTCTGGAAGACGTTGCTGGTTCAAATGTCCCCAGGGCAGGAAGGAGATTAGCCCGAGTGAAGGGCAGCTGGAAAAGGAAAAGGAGAGGGGCTGGAGAGAGAGGCGGTGACGGAGAGGGAGGGCTGCGGATGGAGACACTTGACCCATGTCGTGGTACACGTGTCCTCCTCTCTTAGTAGATGAGAAAAACCAAACCACAGAGCGTGGGAACAGCTGGTCTACGGCCATGGCCTGGCGGGCGGCTCCCAGACACGCCGCTAAGGTTTTGGAGACCATTCTACGAGTGCCGTGCTGGACAGCTCACAGGGAGGGTGACTTCATCAGTCCGTGGAGATGCGTGGTGGCTGAGGGGTGGGAGGGACCAGGGTGGCACGAGAGGCTGCCTGTGGCCACTGCACAGTCACACCTGATATTAAGGTGGCTGATCCCGTGATGGAAACCTGGTGGATGTGCGCAGGTACCGGATGCAGGGCGTGTCCCGAGGCAAAGCTAGTAGAACTTCTTGATGAATTCAGCGTGAAAGATAAAGGAGAGAATCAAAGATAACGTCCAGCGACCTGGTTTTGGTAATGAAGAATAGGATGATTCGTGATGATTGCATGCAAGGGCCACACAGTGCTTATGTGTCCGCTGTTCAAACGTGTATACACACGCTCAATCCTCATCCTAACCATAGGGAGTGGCTTATAGACATCTCCAGGCTTTACAGGAGAGAACACTGGGGCACTAAAAGAGTACATACTTTGCTCAGGCTCCACAACTAATAAGCAATAGATTTGGCCAAGTGTGGTGGCGCACTCCTGTGTTCCCGGTACTTGGGAGGCTGAGACGGGAGGATCGCAGGTTCATGGCCAGCCTTGGCCCTCAGCAACATAGTGAGACCCTGTTTCACAATGAGAAAGAGAATAGGGATGAAGGTGTAGCTGGGAGATAGAAAGCCCCCGGGTTCAATCCCCAGTACCAAGAAATTAAAAAAAAAAGGGGGGGGGGGATGGTTTTGAAATCAGTCCAGTGCATCTGCAATCTGTATGCTTAAACACTCTTCTCTGCTGTCATTTCCAGGGTCTGCTGGCAAGACAGCTGGGCTTTTCTTTGGGGGAAGGGAGGAAGTTGCCTAGGCTAATTTTGAGTTGGCAGTTAGACATGTAGTGAAGGTGAAATCAGGCAACTGGATATGTGAATTTGAAGTTCTGCAAAGAGGTGAGGGCGATACCTAGATTTAAAGTCATTAGCATATTAATGGCATTTAAAGCCATAGATCTGAATAGCATTACCTCTAATATCTGTGCTAACACTTAACCACCGTTTTCTATGTGCTTGGCACTTCTATTAGAACTTTGGATATTGGCTAATTTATTTTTTCATGACAATTATTCACATTTGAATTATTGTCTAACCATTATTATCCCCATTCTTTATACAGTAGAAGATTGAAGCATGAATTTATTTTTCTTTTCTATCTTTTTTTCTGTTTTTGCAGTATTGGGGATTGAACCCAGGGGCATTCCACCTCTAAGCCCTATTTTATTTTTTTTATTTGAAATAGGGTGTCACTAAGTTGTTGAGGGCCTCAGTACATTCCTGGGGCTAGCCTTGATCCTGCGATCCTTCTGTCTGAGCCTCCCAAGTACTGAGATTTCAGGTGTGCACCACCATGCCCAGCAAAGGCATGCAGTTCACTGGGAAAATGTAAAGAGATAATGTCTAGAACAAAGTAAAAATTAAAAAATGCTGGCTACCATTAGTAGTAATATTAATACTTACTTTTATGTGTATACTCAGAGTCTAGCACAAAAGTCAATACAATTCATTTTAATCTTTTTTTTTTTTTTTTTTTGCAGTACTGGGTTTGAACTCAGGGGCATTCTACCTCCGAGCTACACCCCCAGCCCTATTTTTTTTCTTTATTTAGAAACAGGGTCTCACTAAGTTGTGGAGGGCCTCACTAGGTAGCTGAGGCTGACCTTGAACCCAGATCCTTCAGTCTCAGCCTCTCAAATGCTGGGATTATAAGTGTGCGCCACCACATCCAGCTTCATTTTAATCTTAAACTGTGCAGGATCTCAAATTGGTGAAAGGAAAGCAAAAGCGACACATTTGTCATCCACAGGCAGTGAGTCACGGAAGAGGGGTTGCTGTGTAAAAGAAGTAGAAGTTTGGCAAAAAACAAAACCATCTTTGGGCCTGGTGACTCAGTATCTTCAGGGTAAGTGGAGAACGCCAGATATTTTCTGTGATGACTGCTCAGCAGGTCACTTTCTCTGTATCCTCAGGAGATTATTTTGGATTTGAGGATCTGGCTGACTTTCCTAACTCCTCGTCATGCGTGGCCATCTTGAAAGCAGGAGAAAGGGCACAGAGATTAGAATGGGAAGAACGTATTTTCCCTCTGTGATCTGCAGTCCCTTTATTTCTGGGAAAATGCACGGTGGTCTGCTATTAGTGGCCATTGTTTCAGCGATTGCTGTTCCCGAGTCGCTCCTGGCTCTCAGGCCGCCTGGCACAGCTGCAGGAGAGCAATGCTGCAGTGCCCTGCTAGGAAAGCGACTGCGGGGGGGGGGGGGGGTCCCCAGGCAGTGACCATTCAAAGGCAGGCGGCTGCACAACCTGCCAGAGAAGTAGATGCTGTAAGAAATAAGAAATGCAATGCCCTGATCGTCTGTCGCGTCTCTCCATGACTGGCTGGTAACTTGAGGAGTCACAGTTACGGATTTTATAATTGTCCATAAAATACTTGCTGGTTGGGCTGGATTCCTCGGATAGTAGGAATGGTGGGTTGCTAATCATTTTTATTATTGTTGTTGTTATTGTTGTTTGGGGGGAAATTTGACTCTGAGTTTGACAGGCATACTATTTTCTGGGCAGTTGTGGATGACATTAATAAAATAGGACAGAAAGAGGAGGCGGCCCCACTGCACCTCTGAGTAGCTATGGTTCACATCAGTGATGGCTGAGCTCCTGTGTGGGTTATCCACCCCACTGCGAGAGAAGAACGCTCCTGATTTTTTTTTTTTTTTTTTTTTTTGCGGTACTGGGGATTGAACACAGGGGCATTCTACCTCCGAGCTCCACCCTCAGCTCTATTTTTTATTCTTTATTTTGAAACCGAGTCTCACTAAGTTGTGGAGTGCCTCACTAGGTAGCTGAAGCTGGCTGTGAACCCAGATCCTCCGGTCTCAGCCTCCCGAATGTTGGGATTACAAGCGTGCGCCACCACGCCTGGCTCCACTCCTGATTTTTTAAATTAAAATTTATTTTAGTTGAAATAGTATATATATGTAGTTTATAATACAAATATATGTATATATAGTTTTGCCTTTAAAGTTTATAATTTAATTTTTCATTTAAATAGTATACACAGCTTATAATATAAATGTATGTATGTATATATATTTGTACATATGTATATATGTATGTGCACATGTACATATGTATATAAATGTGTATATTATGCACACACATGTGTATATACATGTGCATACATACATATATGGACATATGTGTATATATGTATGCATACACATGTATATAGGTATATATTATACATACATATATACATTTATATTATAAACTATACTATTTCAATTAAAATAAATTTTGAATTGTGAACTTTGAAGGATTCCTTAAGTTTAACACTATATATCCATATATCCATATATCCACATATACATACATTTATATTTTAAACTATGCATATATACTATTTCAATTAAAATAAATTAAATCATGAATAATATAAACATATATATATATATACATATATGTGTGTGTATATACATACATACTGTTTTAAACTTAAGTAGTCCTTCAGAGTTTACAACTCAAAGTCTTGTATAAACTATTTTAAACTCCTGAATTTTGTTCTCCAGAAGCAGCTGAGTTCATCTTCCTCTGATTCTTCTTGTTCCTCAGTAACTGTCAAGTTTGACATTCTCTTTTAACTTGCCATTGTGGAAGGATAGGGTTTAGTTTTTTTACACAAAGTCTCCACTACAAAAATATATCCATTCCCCCTTCTCTCAATAAAAACATGTTGAAAGTTTTGGCTCAACTAATATTCAATATTTACAATTGTGACTATGCAGATATTGTTAATCCCTGAGGGATATGTCCATGTTTATAAGCTATAATTATATTTCATGACATTATAGTTTTCCTTTTAGAGTTACTGTCTTCTAAAATAAGTTAATTATGTTTTAGCTCCTTTATAAAATTTTTCAGGTATTCAGATTTCTTCCCAGGTGTGAAGAGTAATATAACAAATGTCCAGGTACCACCATCATCTTGGAGTACAAAATGTTAGAAAAATACACGCACACAACTCTTGGTCCCCCCCCCCTCCGCCGCATTGGGTCCCCTTCTCCTTTACCCTCACCCCGAAAGTCTCTGAGATTGGGAATGGCAATTTTGTAAACGTTCATGGCATTACTTCTACCAAGTGTTCTTTATGGTTTGGTCTCCCTGTCCCTTCCCTGATCCCCTCAGTCATTCTCCTGGGGTCTCTGCTCATCTGTCTGATGTTGCCCTTATTTCTGAATATCTCTCTAGCTTCCACTTATGAGAGAGAATATATATCTACCCGTTATTTGAGCCTGGGTGTACTCATTTAATATAATATTCTTGAGTTCCATCCATTTTCCTGCAAATAGTATAATTTTGTTCTTCTTTATGTCTGAGTAAAATTCCATTGTGCATGTATACTAAAGTTTTGTGAGGCATTTGTCCATTGATGGATATTTTATCTTCTTTGTTGTACAAAGAGTTTTTTGGATAATTTTCATATTTATAAAAATTATACCCTACTGTCCATCTCTTTCCATTTTGTTCTGCATTATTGTTGCTTTACCACTAACTTTGCCTTCTGATTTTTCTATTGATTTTCAAGTTTCTGTCATCATAGATTTGGTTTTCATGATATCTTACATATTTGTTGAAATCTCCTCTTATCACCATCTCTATTTTATTTTCTATTCATCGTTATCAGCTTTTAGAAAAAGAAAATAATGTTAGACCTTCTTATTTTCCTCTTACATAACCCTCTATGTCTTCAGAGTCTGTGTTTTGGTTTCTCTCTTTTCCTCTTCTTTGATAATCTTGGTGTGTATACTCATATTGAACCTGACAGCACGGTCAATCAGCTGGTATAATTGATATCTATCGACTGCTTCATCCAGCAACAGCAGATTACACATCCTTGAAGGTGGCAGAATCACCTCCTGAACTTGACAAAGAACAAAAGCCTACAGTTAGCATCACTCTTCATGGTGAGAGGCCAGAACTTTCCTCATGATATCAGGAACAAGGCAAGGATATTTCCCTTTAAGCACTCTTTTCAGTACCACACTGACAATCCTAGCTAATGTCATTAGATAAGAAATAAAAGGTGCACAGGCGAGGAAGAAAGAAATAAAACTGTTTTTGTTCACAAATGGCATAACTGTCTAGGTAGAAAATTGAAAAAGTCAACAAAAATGCCCCTAGAACAAATAAGTGACTATAGTAAGCTTGCAATAGATAAGGCTAATAAACAGAATCCAGTAGCTTTCCTATATACCGGCAATGAGCAAGTAGAATTTGAAATAAAAATCATTACAATTTATATTGGCACTCCCAACAATTAAATACTTCAGTACAAATCTAGAAAAAAATGTATATACGATCTATGGGAGAGGAAAACGAGAATAAAACTCTGATAAAAGGTATTAAAGAAGAACTAAATGAATAGAGAACTATTCCATGTTTATGGATATGGAGACTGAACATTTTTAAGATGTGGACTTTTCCTGACTTGAGCCATAGATTCAGCACAATTCCAGTCAAAACCCCGGCAAGTTATGTGGACAGTGATGATCTGATTCTAAAAAATCAAGAGTAGTTAACTCAGAATTGAAGAAGAACCAGGTAAGAGGATGACACCCCCTGACTTCAAGCTAGAGTGTGATACTGATGCAAGAACAGACAAAGGGACCATAGGGGCAAAACAGAGGCTGTGTCAATAGACCGACATTAATATTGTCAACTTATATTTAATATAGAAAGGTCCATAAGATGGAGTAAAAGATTGACTTTGTAACAAATGATGCTGGGACAACTAGACGCGCAAACAAGAAAAGAATCTAGACACAGATATTATAATCTTTATAGAAAGTTAATTCAAAATGGAGCATAGACCTAAATGTAAAATGTAAGACTAAAAAGCTCCTAGGAGACAATGCAGGTGACCTTGGTTATGGTGATGATTTTGTGTATGTAACATGAAACATGATTCATGAAAGAAAAAAATTGAGGTGGGCCTCAGTGGTGCAGGCCTGTAATCCCAGCCACTTGGAGGCCAAGTTCAAGGCCAGTCTGGGCACTTTAGTGGGATCTTGTCTCAAAATAAAAAGATCTGGGATTTAGCTCAGTGGTAGAGTGCCCCTTGGCTCAATTCCCAACACCACACACATGCACACACATGTATACACACACACACACACACACACATACATCAAAAAGCTAGACTTCATTTGACTCATTAAACTCAACAATAAGAAAATGAATGACTGGGTTGAAAAATCGGCCTGAATAAAAACCAAGATTAGTGCTCTAGTTAGTATAAGTTTTAGATTAACTTTTGTCCTTGTTTATTTTCTGTATCTTTTAAAAAATTATTACTGGGAATAACTATAACCCCAGACTTTTTTTTTCTTTTTTTTTTTTTTAGTATTTTTTACTTTGAAGTAGGGTCTCACTATGTTGCTGAGGGTCTCCTTAAGTTGTTGAGGCTGACCTCGAACCTGTGATCCTTCTGTCTCAGCCTTCCAAGTACTGGAATTATAGGTGTGAGACACCATGCCCAGATACTTGTGTTATTTTTAAAGGATATTCTTCCCCTAGAGCTGATGGCCAATATCTTTTTCATAAAGCAGAAGTTACAAAATGCAGCTACATGAAAATGCTTTTGTCTTTCCATAATGACCTTAATTTTGCTACCATTTAGGCATTTTATAGCAATATATTTTGATACTATCTGAAAGAAAGTGAGCAGAAACCTATAAAACATCCATAAGATAAAATGGAGAATGAACTTAATGAGATATATATATTCTCTTACTATATACAACACACACATACATATATGTGTGTATTAATATATCCATTTTGGAAATTCTTAATCATCTTATTATAGGAAGGCAAATTTCAAAGGAAACTCCATTTTCCTTGAAAGTTCTCAGCAACTTACTGAGAACCTATTAAAAATTAAAACAGTTCTGGAAGTGTAACTCAGAGTCGGAATGCCTCTGGGTTCAATCCCCAGTACCTTTTCCCCCAAAAAGCCCCACAAAGTATTGATTACCTTGATCATGGTAATTATTTCATGATGTATTTGTGTATTAAATCATCAAGTTGTATATATAATATATATAACAACATATATATTATATGTAGCTAGCTAGCTGCATGAAGGACTCATCTTTAAAAAAATATATTTTCTTTCTGATGTATTTAAACCTTTCATGATCCCACTTAACAATCAGAATGGAAAATGCAAAAAGTGTGTGGGTGGTGGACACTTCATAGTTGGGTGGTGAAGAAAACTCCGTTTCATCCTAGGAAAACATTTCTGCTTTGCAGACTTGAGTAGTTAAACAGCTAAGGCACCCGCTAGTCGGCGTCTGTGTGGGTGGGTGCCTATCAGGCAGAGCTTCTTCATCACACAGATGGCTTCTACTGGCTTGTGGGGCCACAGCTCTCCCTGGGCTAAGGACGCCACTAGCCATCTCTAGCGTCAGAAGCTGGGATGCTTGTGGGTATCTCAAATTTCCTTGAATGTGCATCCAAAAGCACTTTTTTTTTTTTTTGCAGTTCCCTCTGAGCTACTCCCCAGCCCTATTTTCTTATTCTTTATTTTGAAACAGGATCTTACTAAGTTGTGGAGGGCCTCACCAAGTAGCTGAGGCTGGCTGTGAACCCGTGATCCTCCTGCCTCAGCCTCCCAAGTTTTGGGATTACAAGCGTGCGCCACCACACCTGGCCTCAAAAGCACTTTTTAAATAGCTCCATATACAGCTTTAGATCCTGGGGAAGCAATTGCCTCTTTCCCAACTGTTTATTTATTCCACCAGCAACATGCACAGAGATTGACTTGCCCTTTGGACATGACAATTGATCCAAATTAATAATTCTCAAGGCCTGGGGCTCTAAGAATTCAGGAATAGTGACATCTCCTTTCTCCTTAGTGATCTTTAGGTATACTAGTCCACACTTCCAACAAGGACAAAATATGTAGTTATAAGAAAATAACCAGTGAGCTGGGTTTGAAAAAGGATGTCAGTTTCCCGCAATAAGGAAGGGGAAAAAAAATAACACAAGAGAAAACAGAGAAAAAAAATGGGGACATAAGTAAATAAATATTTTGAGACTTGTGGAGGAAAAGATAAGGCTAGTTAATTTTTTTTAAAAAAAGCAATCTGAGTAAAGAATGTTAGCCAAAGGGTTAATAGGAGGTAGGTGAAGTTTTACAAATATAAAAGGGAAGATGTGGACCAGGAAGAGATGCTAGATCCACTTAGTGATTTCAGAGCACTTTCATCTTCAAAGAAGCCTGCGTGTTGACTAATTAATCCTTCCAACACCCTCCTGACGTAGACGGGACAGACAGGGACAGAAGCCAGTCTGAAATGACTAATCTACCTAGCTCACTGGAAGAGAGGGATTATGAAAGCCAGGCAATTGATAACGAGGGAAAGCCTACCTCTCATTTCATTTCATAGGTGTGGTTTTGGTAGACTTTGCTGCTGCCTGATTTTTAAAGGAAGTAGGAACAGACTATTAGGTGTGTGTGTGTGTGTGTGTGTGTGTGTGTGTGTGTGTACACTTTCAAAACTTGTATATAGGCTTACAGAGCCAAGAGCAGCATTTTAAAGAAAGAATTCCTTGCTGTGTGAGTTCAGCCGATGAAATCCTAAAGAGAAATCCTCAACCCAACTCTCCCGCCATCAGCAGCATCTGGGCGGTGGCTTTTCATGTCCTGTCCTTGGTGTTCTTGGTGATAAGCAGCAACTGTAGAAACTTCAGGAGGTGGAAGGATGGCACTTGCCGAGGGAGGGCTTTATCTCTTGCCCGGTCCTGGGACATGTAATTTATACATTCTTTCTCGGTCATTCAAATGCCAACACAAGTACGCAAGTGAGAAATCTAAACTTTTGAGAGTTTAATCACCAAGTTCTACTTTTGGAAACTTGTAAGGGAGGCTTGCTCTGACTATGAAAGCTGTCAGTAGTGGATAAAGTTCTCCAACCCCTTCCTATGGTCTGGACTCATTCTGAGCTGTAGGTGAGAAATGCAACTTGTTGGTTTTGTAAAATGACCAATTCTAAACCCCGAGGTATCTGGAAATTGCTTAAAGAAATCATTCCTAACAACTCTAGCTTTATTCTCTGAAATAATTGCAGGTTAACTCTACGCCCCAAAAGGATCCATACAATCATTATTTCTGGTGAAAGGGAAAGAAAAGAATAATTTCCCCTGTGTAAGCTCTTGGAAAATTGATCTCTACAAGTTTATGTTAGTTCTGCTTTTTGGTGTTTAAAGTGGCCAATTTAAATTCACTAAAAATAACTTAATATTAACAGAGGCTTGGATTTCTCTTGTAGATACTAATTTTCTTCAGGAAATAAGATTTAAAAATATCTCTACTATATCATTTCTTTTGCTAGAAACCTGGGCAATGCCATCTACAAGCATCTATTGATATATAGTATTAAGATTTTTATAAAATAAGAGTAGATGAGATGGGCTCAGTTTTGCATGCCTGTAATATCAGTCCTTAGGAGGCTACAACAGGAGGATCACAGGTTCGAGGCTAGCTTCAGCAACCTAGCAAGACCTAGTGATTTAGCCAGACCCTGTTTCAAAATAAAAAGAATAAAACTCAAAGGGACTGGGAGGTGTAGCTCGAAGGTAAAATACTCCTAGGTTTCATCCCCAGTACTAAAATAAATAGATGAATGAATAAATAAATAAACAAAAAAGAGTAGATGGTTAATATCATGAAATTATAAGAGATGAGTTTTTTTGTTGTTGTTTTTCAACTAGTGAGTAAATTATATAGTTTCAACTAAAATTTCAGTTGAAATAGAACAATGGAAATGGCTCTGTCCTCATCCTCATCTTTTTTTTTTTTTTTCCCCTCTACACATGTTCTCGACCTTCCCTCAAACATCTATGCCTCTTTCTCATAATTTGGCTTAAGTTTGAAATAGTTGAGTAATTTATGACCCCGATTTATGCGGCAGTGTATGCCTAAGATAATCAAGTCATTTTTTATCTTAGTGATTTATGCCTGTGTTTAGCTTTTTAAAGACTGCAGTCTATTTGTTCTCTCTCTCTCTCTCTCTCTCTCTCTCTCTCTCTCTCTCTCTCTCTCTCTCTCTCTCCTGAGGGTTGAACCCAGGGTGCTCTACCACTGAGCTATACTCCCCCGCTTTTTTCCTTTATTTGAGACAAGGTCTCCTAGGTGGCTCAGCCTGTCTCCTTTTCTCGGTAGTGCCAAGACACTTGTCTATTATTACCCCGTGCTGACAGCCACATATCTCTCCCCAACTTGAGGAAGAAAATAGCCGGGCCTCGTGACCACCCTGGGAGGAGAGCTGCCTGCAGTGCTGTTGCCACCCCGAGGTGACAGAGGCAGGGGTCTCCTTGTCCACTTCCAGCGGCGGCCGTCCATCCCAACCCAGTGGACAGCAATGAGTCACGCTGCTTCCAGGCTATGGAAGTTGTGCCCCGGCCGTGCCCCTGCTCCTTTGTGATTATCCTAATTGTGGGCACATTTAACTCCCTGTATTACTCTCCAATTATTACTAAGGCCCTTGAAGCAGTGATTCAATATTTTCCCAAAAGAAACCTGACTGCCTTGCTTATGCTGCTGCAACAAAATTTTTCCAACACATTATCACTGAAGGACACAAAGAAGCGACCCCTGCTCTTGTTTCCCGCACTTGGATATGTGTTGCCCTCCTTCCCCTCATCCTCCTTCCCTTCCTTCTTTCCTCTCCGTGACATAGGCATGAGTTTTCATCTCACTCCATCATTTCCTTCACACTGAATTTGGGCAACTAAAGTCCTATTACTGCCAAGGTTTTCAAGTAGGGTGCAACCTCGTAGAGTATTCATTTAGTCATTCAATCAACAACGAGTTATTGAGGACTTGCCACCACACACCCAGCACAGTTTTAGGCAGCTGTGAGGCCACAGAGAATGGGCAGCGGCTCCTGCCCTCCAGGCTGGACCTGCCCCACCCACAGTTAAGCAGCTGCCACCTCTACTGTTCATCAGTAAAATCCACCTGGCCCTGCATCCCAGCCCCTGGGATGCATCCTGCCGGCCAGCTGTGATGTCTGCTACCTGCATGATGCTACCTGACCTCACTTTCTGCTTAAAGAACAACCTTTGTTTCTCCTTCTTTTGGTCTGCCGGCAACACAGCCTCATGGTTCTGGTACATTTGGAAATAAAGGCGCCTCCCCTTTGTTTTTGAGGGGCCTGTTCCCCCAAATGTGGAGCTCTAACTCAGTGGTCATTTTCTCTCAGTGCTTTAAAGGTGTCACCCCTGCCTTCTTGATGATGTCTTTCTTGGAGAGTCTTTTTTTTTTTTTTTTTTTTTGCGGTACTGGGGATTGAACTCAGGGGCATTCTACCTCCGAGCTCCACCCCCAGCCCTATTTTTTATTCTTTATTTTGAAACCGAGTCTCACTAAGTTGCGGAGTGCCTCACTAGGTAGCTGAGGCTGGCCGTGAACCCGGATCCTCCGGTCTCAGCCTCCCAAATGCTGGGATTACAAGCGTGCGCCACCACGCCCGGCTTGGAGAGTCTTGAATATCTTCTTCTTTTTTTTTCTCTAGTTCTCTGAAGATTTCCTGGGATTTAACTCATTGTGTGTGTTTGGTAGTTCTCCCTTTTCTGATCTTAAGTGTTCCTAAGATTTGTATCTTAATTTTTTGGCCAGTTTTGAAAAATCCATGATCACTCCACTATTGTTTTTGTTTTGTTCCCTCCTTTCTTCTGAAACCATACACATAAGTTGCATAAATCCACACCTGTATCTATGTGTATGAAGTACAGAGGACATATATGTATATATGGCAAGGAGGGAAATTTCAGCATATGTGTAACACCTGTGCGTATGCATGTGCAAATGTATCTCTTCTGTATCATTCTTTCTTTGTCTTTTGGTCTCTGTTTCAGCTTCTATTTTTCACCTTTTTCCAATGACCAGGTTACTAATCCTTTCTTCTGCAGTTAAACTCATCTGCATCTAAATTTCAATGTATCACATTTCCAACTTTAGAATTTGTATTTTATTCTTTATACTATGTAACACTTCTCTAGTGATGTCATTTTTTTTTTTTTTAGTCATCTTTTCTTTTGAAAAATAGTAACTACAACTGATTTAAAGTTCACTTATGATAACTTCAAGATCTTGGTTAAGCCAGGAGTTGTTTCTACTGTTTTCTCATAGTTATGTTTTTACATGCCTAACAAATTTTATTGAATGATAGACCTCATGTAGGCTCTGGATGAGATTATGTTTTTTTTCCCCCAAGAAGATTAATGCCAGCTGACATTAGTGTAACCAGGGACAGCAGTTTAGCTCTTGCTCGCGGGTTTTGTATGGCTGAATCTCTCTGATTGTCCTGTCCTAGGGTGTAGACTTCCAGGATTCCCGCTGATATCTCCAAATATTTGCTTGCATCCTTCTCCATGGATGTCCTTATTTCTGTCTCTTTAGCATGGTGCCCTTTAGTTAGCACAAAAGAAGATTACTGTAAATGGTTATAATCTCTTTTCCCTGGGAATGTTATGATTGGGGCCATATATGGAGCAGCTGAGGAGAGCCCGGTGAGGAGGTTACGGTGATGGCTGGGGGGTAGGAAATGGAGTAGGGTGCTGGGTTGGTAGCAGGGACGGATGTGAAGAGACATGAGTAGGTGAGTTTGCTAGGTGACTACGTAAAGGTCAATGTGCCATAATTTCTTTAAGAGTTTGAGCCTGAGACTGAGATAGCATCTATATACAATGGAAAAATGAGAATATAACCTAGGAGAGATTTTAAAGATATGAATATATGCATACGTATACACATTTGTTTAAATACATATATATTTTAGACATATGAATGTGTGTGTGTGTGTGTGTGTGTGTGTGTGTATTCACACATGGGGGAAGATTGAAGATTTGGGAGTGAATTTTTAAGAACAAATGGAGGAAGAAGAGAGTAGCCAGAAAGCAGCAGCACTGGGACCGTATCCATTTCAGGATGAATCCGATGGGCTGACTCTTTATTTACCAATATGTGTTCTCTAATATGTAAAGTGCAATTAAAAAAAAAAAAACCTTGCATTTAAGTGTTGATGGTGTTTAGTATTCATAAGAGAAAAGAAATGAAGTCAAACATGAAATAGCTTTACGATTCCTGTGCTCCTGGCTTTTCTTATGTCAGATAAGCTAGAATCCCCGCCAGCACAGCGTATGGACAATATTGGACCTTTGTTATGAATGGAAGTTAACTCTTTACTCTTTTTGCAACTCTTTTTGCTTTTGAGGGTCGAAATTGAAAAAGCAACTTGGTGAAAAGTATATTTGGAATTCTTAAATCCAGGAGCAATTGGTTGGGGGTTGGGGTGCGTGAACAGAGCCAGGAGCATAGCTGTTGAAAGGCAATTTACTCTGTGTGAAAAGACGCCCTGGAGCCAGAGGTATGTGATAAGATACCATGCTCTCCGGTAAGCACTAGGGCTGGGGTTAATAATCGGGCTTTCTGACAAGGAATGCGTAAAAGCCTGCCCCACTACAACCACTGGCTTATCCGTGTCCTTCCCAGACAAACACAGAAAGAACTTTTCTGTATTTTACTCTGCCTGCACCTACACTTGCCTCCACTGTCAGATACATCTGCTGAGAGGAACTAACCTCCTGATCTTTGTAACAGTTGATAGTTTTAAGAGAGCATTGGAATTGAAAGGAACCCATGATTTGAATGAAGAGTTGTAAATTTGGTTGAGTGTTTTTGCAGTTTTTTAGAATTGAATGGCTCACACTGATAGGAAATGTTTGGGGGCAAGAACAGAATAAAACAGTGGAGGAATGCACCTGAAATCACTTTGTGACTTGTCTGTGCACTGTCAGCATAAATATGGATGTCTCTATATAGTTTTAATCCCTTGATAAGGCATAGATTTATGGGTGTTTAACTTAACAGTCGTGCTCATAAAACCTAGCCTGTTAAAGTCCTCATAAGCTTGCCTGTATTTGAAGATCTAGTTTAGACTTAAAAACAACCAAAAAAAAAAAAAAAAATCCTTTCTTCTCTTAACTATTTCTCCCTTCTCTATAGCTATGTATGTTCTCAGGAATTCCAAAGAAGAAAGTACCAAAACCAGCTGAGCTTTTTGCCACCCTAAATGGTATTCAGTGAAGCAGCATTAGCTGTCTTTTTTTTTTTCTTTTCTTTTTTTTTGTAATAGAATTTGAATGCAGGGGTATTTTACCTCAAAGCCAAACCTCCAGACTTTTTCATTTTATGTCTTAATGTTTTGAAACAGAGTTTTTGCTAAGTTGCTGAGGGTCTTTCTAAGTTGCTGAGGCTGGCTTTGAACCTGCAGTGCTCCTGTCTCAGCCTCCCAATTACTGGGATTATAGCATGTGCCACCACGCATGCCAGGCTAGCCATCTTTTATCTTTGGCAGGTTGGTCCGGTCTGGATTGGTGTTCACACCTTGCAGCACGTTGGTATCTCTGGGGTGAAGTGCAGTGCAGGCACCTGGGCCCCGCCCAGAGGTCCTGGCATAATTGGTCTGAGCTACAGACTGGACATAAGGGTTTTTAAAACCCTTCAAATAGTTGTAAAATGCCACCTAGAAAAGACCTCAGGAAATTCAATTCCCTCAAGTGACTTTTATAATTAACTTCTTAGAAAACCCTGCCCGGGTTTTCTTCTCATAAATAATACTTAAACTCTACAGTTCTGTAGATAGGCATGGCTGTACTTAATCAAATATGAATTCCCTGTGAGTTTGAGGCCATGGAAGTTAAACAAAAAGGGGGAGGGGCCTTTGTTATATGTGCAGGCAAGCTTGCCAGGGTTAGCAAATAAAAATAGAGAATGCACAGTTAAATTCGAATTTCAGAAATACAGTGAGTAAGATTTTGGGTATAAGTTTGGTACAAGTGATATTTAGGACATCCGTCTACTAAGCAAATTATTTGTTGTTTGTCTGACATCCAAATTTAGCTGGTGTCCTGCGTTTCTTTGTGGTAGTCCCTAATTACAGGATCTGCAGAAAATGTTGTGCAGCTCCGTTTTGATGAAAGCATTTCTGTTGATTTGTGACCAGCTGCTGGTGAAACCGTGTCATGTAGGTCTGATCGCAGCTAAGTCCCACAGAAGGAGCAATTTCACCAGTGTGGCTGACCCATTTCACCCAGCCCCCTAAGTCTCCCGGCCTACTTATTCATGTAAAAAAAAATCGCTTTGTCTAAGATATTTATAGAAGACATCAATTTTAATTTCCTTAACCTCTTGAGCATACAGTTCATAATTCTTCCCGTAGAGATTTATCAGCTTTCTAATATGGTTCTGGGGTACAGCCTGGTGCCGAGGGGCTCACTTCTCCTCCAGCGTACCTTGTCTCGACTGACTTAATCTTAGACCAATTTGCTCCACAGCCCCCTAAGGAAGGAACTTGTTGATTTTGGCAGTGTTTACCTTTCCTACAAACAAACTCAACATTTTCCAGACTGGCTGGCTCTTAAAAATCACAGGAGAGTTAGGGAAAATCTGCGTCTGGGCTGCTGTAAAACATTCCCAGCTACATCCTAGGGAAAACCCCTGCTGGCGAGTGATCCCTGGAGTCGAGATTACTTAGAATTTGCAGCGGCCGCGCGGATCTCGAAGTTGTTTTCTGTAGCGAGGGTGGTAGAGTCTGTCAGATAAGAACACGGAGTGTTCTTGCCTATGTAACAGCACTGTGGAGTTTTCCATGGAAAAAGGGGCAAGAGCTGATGTAATTTTTGCTTTCTCCTAAGAGTGAGATTTTTTTATGGTGTCATTTTAAATACAGGACAATAAAACTTAGTATATCATGTGCCTGCCCCTGACCAGCTTTCTCTTAGGATTGTTCTTTGCTTGGGAAAACTTGAATTGGTGTCCTGAGTGTGTTTGTATCTCTTTCATTAGTTAAGATTGTCATCTGCAGCCATGTACAGGGGCACATGCCTGCAATCAGTACTTGGGAGGCCCAGACAAGAGGGTCACAGGTTTGTGGCCAGCCCAAGCAACTTAGTGAGACCCTCAGCAACTTGGTGAGACTCTATTTCAAAATACAGAATTTTAAAAAAGGAGGGTCAGGGGTGCAGCTTGGAGGTAGAATGCCCCTGGGTTCAATCCCTGTTACAACAAGAAAAGATTGTCATCTACACCCCGCTTCTTCATCCATCCCCGATCTCTTAGACCAAAGCCCACTCAGCGTCGTCACATGGCAGCTGAGGTGACCTTCTTGGGTAAAAGGATCTTTCTCTGCAGGCCGATGACACTATTAAAACATTTCTGTTGTGCTTTGCAAAAAAGAATGGCAAAGCATTTGCTTACCCGCATTTCCTCACATCTGTCCCCCCTTTCTTTTCTTTCTGAAAAATTTGAGGTTTAATTGAATATTCTCCTGGTTCTGTAGATGATGTGCCAGAGAAACTAATGTTGTGTATAAAAAAGATCTTAAACTAGGAAGTATTGTCTAGTCCATTTCCCTATGATACGTTTCAATGTTAGGTCCAGTGAGTTAAAAGCTATTTAGCTATTTGATTGGAATTCTTCCTCCTCCTCCTCCTCCTCCTCCTCTTCTTTTTCTACAAATGACAAGTTTGCTGTTTTGGTTTGTTTTAAAACCAGATAGTAATCTCTTGGGTGCCGAGCTTCTCTGGCTCTTGGGGACCCCCCCCACCGCCCGCCTCGCCTCCCTCCCAGTCTTTCCTCCAGCTTATACTTCTACCTTGGCCCTGGCTCCAATGTGCTTCAATCTTTTCTGTTTCTTTCTCTATTTTTTTTCTTTAAGTTTGGACCCCTCTAGAGTGATCTCTCACCATTTAGCCCAACTTTGGTGTGTGCTGGCTTTCTTTTCCCTTTCTTGTCCCTCCCTGGCTTTTCTCTGCAATTCTCCTGGAAATTATGGTTTCCTTTCTGCTCCAAGTTTTTTTTCTCTTGCTAAGCCCTCTTGCCTTCCTTCTTCGGGCCCTCTGCTGCTCAGGAGAGCTGTTAACAATGAAATTTACTGTTCTGATTCTCTGGCTTGTTTTGAGTCTCCAAGCCAGGGCCCAGCCACACTTGGCTTCTGTCACCTAGATTAGACTGATGAAGGGGGGGGGGCAGGGAAGGTGACAGGTTGGTAATTCAGTACGGGAGGTGTTCTGAAACGCTGGGCCCAGGCCTGCCACACTTAGGCTTAATGCTGTGGAATGAACTTGAACCTTGGCCAAGCTCGCTAGTGATTTGGCTCAGATGCCTAAACCTGAGCTGCAGTTGGCCCTGGCTCTCCTGCCCCTGCGTCCTGGAGGGAAACACTGTTTGTGGGTGAAAGCCCAGTTCCCTAGCTGAGTTACTTCTCCTGGTTTGTGGTGAATGGTGAGAAGCGGGCTTGGGGAGAAGGGAAGATGTAGGTTCTTCCCTGCGATTCCACAATATCGCTCATTCTTTTTTCCCCTCTCAAACAGAACCTTCTTTGCACCGGAGCCTTTGGACCTTGGGTTTTTAACTTCTGGGTGGTGGAAGCGATGTGAATTTATTTGGCTTTCCCGATTTTGACCAGTGTTTGAAACTCAGCACCCACGGTGGCTTTGAGCCTTTGTGACTATTTTGATAATTTCTACTTCTGTGTCACAAGAGGAAATGGAAGGAACATTCCCCCACTGTTCCAGTCACTGACACTCCTGTGAACCCTGCTCTTACCTAGCCTCAGCAATCGAGGATTTGGAACAGGCCCTCAGGTCCCGCAGCATCCCTGATGCCATCTTCTGTGACCACATGCGTCCTGATGATGGTAGCTGTGGAGCCCAGAGGCACCCGCCAGGTCTGTGCGAGCCCGGCCAGTGGCCTACTCGCCGGCTCACGTCTGAGGCCTGGGGATGTTCGTTGCCAAGTAAGTCTGGAGGGACATTCTGGCAGCTTGGAAGAGATTTTTATGTGGATAGATATTAACAGCTTCCCAGACACAATTAAATCAGACCAGGAACCATATTAGACAATTCTGCCAAATTTTTATTAAACTAGGGCACTGTTCATTCCTTAACATTTTTTTGGAAAGACTTAATCTAGGTCATAGGTTAAGTTTGAAAAAGAAAAAGCTTAAAAAAGAAAAAGTTCATCCCCCCCTAACCCTCCTTGGCCGCTTTCGTTCCAACAAAAAGGCATCGATTTAGGATCTACCAGGTTTCCAAGTTGCTTCTTTGTCAAACCGAAAATAACCCTAAGCTGATTTTACAATTGGTTACCTAACCAGGTTCTACAAAGTCTCTTACTTTTCATAGAGAGATTCACTTTCGCTATGAAGATACTTTGACTTGTGTATAGAAACTGGCTGTTTGTAACAAGTACCCCCAAACAGCCTGGTGAAATATGGAAAAGGAGGGCCAGTAAGAAAAGCTAGTGGAGATGTTGATCTCACTTGGATGGACAGGATGCATGCCATACTGAAACCCTAGAGAGGCCGCGCCTAAGGTGTGGAGGCTTTGGAGCATCAGTTTATTCTGGGGGCAATGGGAGATGATGGAAATGCATGGCTAGAGGTCATCGCTTGCACGCGCTAGATACATCAGCCTGGGATACGGCGTGGCTTCAAGAGGAAATGAGAACCAGCTCTCTGTTTCTCAGGGTAAAGTCCTGGAGAGAGCAAACAGTATACCAGGCAGAGCTATGTGGTACCTTCCCTTCTAAATGTCTAATTTAACTTTCACATTTAAACCTTTACACATTTAGAACAGATTTTCATGTTTTGAGCAATTTGTGCACATCCGTTTTCATCTGAATAAACAGATGCCCAAGTATTATGTTTGAATAATCCATTCTCTGTTGACCTGTAATGGTCAAGTTTAGTTTCTGTCCCCCTCCTCCTCCTCTTCCTCCTCCTCCTTCTTTTTTGTAGTATGGATTGAATCCAGGGATACTCTACCTCTGAGCTACACCCCAGCCCTGTTTTATTATTTATTTTGAAACGGAGTTATCATATGATGGCCATGAACCCGTGACCCTCCTGTCTCAGCCTCCCAAGAACTGGGATGGCAGGAGTGCACCATGGCGTCTAGCTTAGGGAAAATGTCTTACATGCATGGACATTTCCAGCTTCTCCTCCTCTTCCTTCTGGTTTTCTTTTTTCAGTCCTTTTCTGGTTCTCTTCTCTGGCTGTCTTGGTTCTTCTAGACTTTTTCTTTTCATATACACTTCAGGATCAACTTGCAATATTTCTGCAGAAACAGCCTACTGGCATGTTTGATTGGAAATGAGGTTAATCTCAGAAATAGTTTGTGGGGAAGGGGCATGTCTACTCTAGTGAGCTTTGTATCCACCCCCAAAACTCACAGATCTCTCTCCCTTTATTTAGGGCTTCTCTAAGGCTTTTTTTTTTTGTGGCACTAGGAATTGAACTCAGGGGCATTCTACCTCCGAGCTACACCCCCAGCCCTATTTTTTATTCTTTATTTTGAAACCGAGTCTCACTGTTGCAGAGGGCCTCACTAGGTAGCTGAAGCTGGCCTTGAACCCGGATCCTCCGGTCTCAGCCTCCCGAATGCTGGGATTACAAGCATGCGCCACCACACCCGGCTCTCTAAGGCTTTTAAAATAAGATTTTGAAAATTCTCCATTAAGATCTTATGCAGTTTTTATTATATTTACTCTTGGTATTTTATTACAATTGCTGCATACCAAACTATCTGCATACTTACTCGCTTAAAACAGTGATTTACTACCACTCATGTTAGTTCCGTGGGTGGGGGGCTCGGCTGGGAGCTGGCCCATATTTAATTTCTCTCCTGCAGGGTTAATCAGATAATCAGATGGCGACTGGGGCTGGACCCACTGGAAGACTCCACTAGAAGAATATTGAAGATGAGTGATCTACACAGCTGGTGCAGGATCCTAACAGCTGGGGGGATGTTTACCCAGAGCTACGAATCACAGCCTCTCTAGGAAGCCTCTCTATGCCATCTCTGTGCAGTTTGGATTTCAGATTCCATGGTAACTGTGTCCCCAGAGAAAAGGACCCAGGAACAAGTGCAGAAAGAGCCAGTGTTCTAGCAGAACAGAGTGAAGGCCGCAGGGATGTTTCTTCCCTAGCACCAGGAGTCATCAGCATGGTTCCTACTGTACTGCGCTGGTAGAGACAGCCACAGCTGCTAAGCTGCCAGAGGCTTGGAGGATGAGGCACAGAGCCTACCTCTTAGGGGAAGGAATGAGCTTGGGAACCATGTTGTAAAACTGCCACATGATGTATCTTCTGGTTTCAGTAAATAGGCATGAGGGCTCGGTTTCTTTTTCTCTGATTTTTCTCCATTAAGGTATAAAGAAATCCACCTGTCAAAACAATTGCATCCACAGAGGTAGAAAGCAGAACAGTGTTCCAGAGACCAAGGAGAGCAGCGGAGAGGGGGACAGTGCTGTCCCCAGGGACTGAGCTACAGTGAGAGGGAGAGATGAGTCCTGGCGTCCATAGCCCTGCCCAGCATGGCACAGCCCGGCACGGTGAGGGGACTGAAGATCGCGGTGACACACTGTGTCTTCCAAGAAAGCCAGAAGAAAGGATTCAGGAAGTTTTAACCACAAAGAGATGTTTGGGAAAATAGATATGCCACCCTGATTTGAGCATATACAGTGTGCATATGTATCAAAACCCCACATGGCACTTCATAAATATATACAATTTTTATTTGTCAATTAAAAAGAGAATGCAATAACAAAAAAAGAAAAACCTCAGTTCATCCTAATGTTTCAATGTAGGGATATTTTAAAGTGTGGAACTATTGTTCAGAATGGAAACAGCAAGTGAGGTTTTGTACTTCTTGACTCAGTTCAGGTAATTTATGTTTTATTAGGGATTTGTCCATTGTGTGTGTGTGTGTGTGTGTGTGTGTGTGTGTGTGTGTGTGTGTGTTGGGGGTGGGGTACTGGGGATTGTTCCCAGCCCTATTTTATATTTTTATTCTAAAACAGGGTCTCAACAGGGTCTCGCTGAGTTACTGGGAACTGGCCTTGAACCTGCAATCCTCCTGTGTCAGCCTTCCAGCGGCTGGGATTGCAGACATGTACCACCTTGCCTGGCCCAGCTGAGTTCTTTTTTTTTTTTTTTTTTTTGTGGTACTGGGGATTGAACTCAGGGGCATTCTACCTCCAAGCTACACCCCCAGCCCTATTTTTTATTCTTTATTTTGAAACCGAGTCTCACTAAGTTTCGGAGTGTCTCACTAGGTAGCTGAGGTTGGCCGCGAACCTGGATCCTCCGGTCTCAGCCTCCTGAATGCTGGGATTACAAGCGTGTGCCACCTTGCCCGGCCCAGCTGAGTTCTTAATATCAGGTACACCTTCATTTCCTCAGTCAATCTACTCAGACATTTGTAAGTTTATTAATCTTTTCGAAGAACTAATTATCTTTCTATTTTGTTAACTTTGGCTGTTGGCTTGTTATTTTACTATTTCTGCTTACTTTTTCAAGTGTGTCTATTCCTTATTGTTTCCTGTTAAATACAAATGTTTAATATATTAGTATAACTTTTCTTCTATCTTAATACCAGCCTTTAAATTTATCACTAATAACTGTAGCATCATTGCACAAGTATTGATACTTATTTTCTCTTACTATTCAGTTTCCAAATATATATCGCTTGTTCTACTTGTTATTCAAGTATATCTCCCATATTTCTTTTTTTTTTTTTTTTTTTTTGCAGTACTGGGGATTGAACCCAGGGGCATTCTACCTCCAAGCTACACCCCCAGTCCTATTTTTTATTCTTTATTTTGAGATAGAGTCTCACTAAGTTTCGGAGCGCCTCACTAGGTAGCTGAGGCTGGCCGCGAACTCGGATCCTCGGGTCTCAGCCTCCCAAATGCTGGGATTACAAGCGTGCGCCACCACGCCCGGCTCCATATTTCTAATTTATAGGATTTGAAAATTATTTTTCCTCACAATTGTGCTGAGATTAAAAATGTATCCTAGATGATACATGATTCTAAAATTTATTGACACTTTTGCCATGGCATAAAATACTTTTAAATTTTTACAAAATTTAAAAAGAATATGTAATCTTTAATTATTAGGTATAATGTCTTCTAATCACTTATTATAGCAAGTTGCTGAACTGTGTTGTTCAAACTGGTGATCCTCTTGTATCAGCCTCCAAGTACTGGGATTATAGGCATGCATCACCATGCCCTGCTTGAGGTTTAGTTTAAAATTATATTTATTTCTGGTCTACCAAATCTTTTATTATTATTATTAATTATAAAGTCTAAAAATATTCATAGTCTTTACTGGGGCATAGCATTTGCTAATATAAGATTTTAGATGATTTTTTATAACATTTTTGAATTATAAGCTTAATATAGTTCTTGTAAACAGGGCAGAGCTCAGGTTTTATGAATGATATAGTTTTTGTATTTTAAACAGAGTTCACATCTATTTATATCTATTGTTATATTTGAATATTTACATTTATTTCTAACACTTTTTCATATCTCTTTGTCCCACATTTTAGGTTCTACTTTCCTTCTACTGTTAAAATTGGTTGTATTTCCTCATTCTATTTTTCTTGTCTATTTTACATTTTTTCATTACTTGAAAAAGTTAAAGATGGTAAACTTAAGTGTAACTCAATAATATGTAAAAAATCAATATCTTTACCTCTTTCTAAAAAATTCAAGATTTTACCATGCTTTAATTTTCATAATTTCCTTATCATTTTGTATGTTCCATTATTTTAAGTTCTATCCTGTGTTATTAAATTCTTTTTTTTTTTTTAAGTTTTTTTTTTGCGGTACTGGGGATTGAACTCAGGGGCATTCTACCTCCAAGCTATACCCCCAGCCCTATTTTTTATTCTTTATTTTGAAACCGAGTCTCACTAAGTTGCAGAGTGCCTCACTAGGTAGCTGAGGCTGGCCGCGAAGCCGGATCCTCCGGTCTCAGCCTCCCGAATGCTGGGATTACAAGCGTGCACCACCACTCCTGGCTTATTAAATTCTTTAAAGTGTATTATTACTATCACTATTGTTGCAGCTTCTGTTTAACAATCTTCTGTAAATATTACTTCTTTCATCCTAGAGGATGTTCTTGTTTTAGGAAAGCTCCTGGCAGGCAGTATTCAACTGTACAATATTAACAAGCAACATGGATTTCTGAATGCACATCAAAATGTCGAATTATATTCACCTTGATGTTATTTCTGATTAAAGTGGATCTTTAACCAAATAATCATGATAAAACTTTCATTTCTGTATGAAACGTACTGCTTAATTTCTATGTCCACATTACTTGTTGGCTTTTCTTACTGTATATTCATTTTCCATATCAGAATGTGGATAATGGAAGAGACCTTAATTTATTACCTTATCCTAGTTTTTTAGCTGAAAAACAAGAACATTAACAGGCAGTAGACTTCTGAATATAAAAGAAGTCAGTGTTTGCTACATTTAAAGTACCTCCCTTACATAAAGCAAGTCTGCAAAGGTGAAGGTTTTTCCACAAAACACAGAAATATTACCAAAATTCTAAAAGTCTACCCACTTTAAATAAACACTTTTAATAGCATTACTGGTTATAAAACTATAATTGAACATTTTGAAGATTAGGGTATAATTTTCCCTTTTAAAAGATGTAAATTTATATAAGATTTATAGATGATAATCTCTATACAGCAAGAATATGCTTCTGGATATTTTAAAAGGTAAACATAATTTCATTTATTTTACATAACAATTAGCATAATTGTAGGGAAATGGAAAATATTTTTGCATATAAATATTTCCTAATTAAGTATAATTACATTTCATTATGGGTCAGTTATAAAAGAGACATAGGGTAAATGCTGTATATGTCTGTCTTTCAGTATCATTAGTTCTGTTTTCTTGCCAATTGCAATCCATTGGCACAAAGACCTCGGAACCATATTAAGAAGTCACATTCTGACCTATACAATGTGACTATCATTCATTTTTAGTAAAAAGTCTTAAAGAATAGTGATAACTCCTGTGCCTTATGGACCCTAGTCATATAATGCAAATCACTTACCATACAAACTGCATGGATGAACGTGGGCTGCCACAGCAAAGCTTTACACATTCTTAGGAAGCTCAAAATGTTCCAGGGGGTCATATTGGTCTTCCGATCCTATAGTACAAAACCTGGGTTTTCAAAGTAGTATTTCCAAAAATTGGAGAAGCATGACATTGTTGCATCATCAATAATTCTCTGATTATTGGTGTGCGTCCCTCAACCAATCCTGGCCAGCTCACATTCGCTGTGTGTGTACTGTGAAGTTCTCTCTGGTTAAGTCAGGGATGGTCTGAATTGACATAAGGCCTCAGTGGCCACTTTGTGTGACCATGTCCCTTGTTTAGCATAAGTACCACCAACTGCTTCAGTGTTGGGGAGAGTAAACTTTCCTTCTGAGATAGGCTGCTGGACTGCCCCACAGAGCCCAACTTCCCAAGGTGCTTCAGTTCAGTGGCTGTGTTCATCATATTTTTGTTACTACGGCCAAATGCCTAAGATAACTAAGTCAAAAAAGAGAAAAAGGTTTCTTCCAGTTCACGGCTTCAGTTCATAGTTGACTGGCCCCTTGCTTTGGATCTGTGGCTACAAAACTCATCATGATGGGAGCACAAGGCAGAAAGAAAAAAAAAATGCTCACACCGTGGCTAAGAAAAGAGAGGAAGAGGCCACAGTTCCACAGTCACCCTGGAGGATACCCCCAATGATCTAAAGACGTCTCCCCAGGCGCCACCTCTTAAAGGTTCCACGGCCTCCCGATAGCACCTCCCTGGGAGCCAGGACCTCAGCACGAGGGCCTTTGAGGGACATTCAAGGTCCCAGCTGTAGCAGAGGTGTGTGCGTCCCTCAACCAATCCTGCTCGGTGTCCATTGCTCACTTAGTGATACGAGACTCCTTGCAGGATATTTTCTGGCAGTCCCCAATGACAGAGACACCAAGGAGAGGGAACGGCAGTAGTCCCAAGGAAGCAGCCTTCAGCAGAAGGGCATGAAGGAGGGTCTAATTCTATGAGCAAAAACAATGGGTTTGCATCCTTTTTGTAACTTAACCAGTCTAGTCGGGGCAACCTCATCAAAACAGCCCATTCACTCAGCTGTGTCCTCTGGGAGTGAGTCACTCCTTCCTTCCTTCCTTCCTTCCTTCCTTCCTTCCTTCCTTCCTTCCTTCCTTCCTTCCTTCCTTCCCTTTCCTCTCTCTCTCCCTCTTTCCTTCCCTCCTCCCTCCTTTCCTTCTTTTCTTTTATTTGGTACTGAGGATTGAATCCAGGGGCATTCTACCTCTGAACTACACCCCAGCCCTGTTTACTTTTCATTTTGAAACAGCATTTGCTAAGTTGGTGAGGGTCTTGCTAAATTGCTGAGGCTGGCCTTAAACCTGCAGTCCTTCTCTCTCAGCCTCCCAAGCACTGAGATTACAGCTCTTCTAAACTTTGCTTTCATTGTGCACAAATGAAAGACATCTCCATTAAGTGTTAAAGGAGATAATGCAGAGAAAACACTTGGTCAAATGTCTGACATTTTTCAAGTGTTCAACGAATCTGCTATTTTATTATATCTGTTCTTGCTCACTTTAGGCTCTGTTGCCTGAAATCCAATAAAAACACAGAATCATATTAGTGAGTAACAGTCAAAAGAACAAGGGATGAAGGAAAGCTGGGTCTGCACATGAGACTGGCCCCATCTGAAGGACCAACCCCCTTGGAGGGACTGGCCCCATCCAAGGGACTGACCCCACTGGAGGGTCACTGCCCTGAGTGTCCCACAGACTACCATGAAGCACATTCTTGTAACGATCACCAAATATAAGAGAAGCCAAGCCACTGTAAGAGTCAGGACACAAGATATAGTACATTCAGATTCCGCCATCTGCAGAACAGCCATGCAAGCAGCTTGTACTGTTGTAAGGAAAGCCAGGGGGGCCAAAAATGGAGCTGAGAACAGACCCATGGGGACTGGTACTTTCACATGACAGAGATGCATGGACATTAGTATGAAAAGTTATTTAATGATTCAGGCATTCAAAGTTCGTTATCCCAGTGGGGGGAAAAAAAGAAAAAAAGGAGAAGGATCCTAATTACCATCCTTTCTATCTAAATACCAACTCCAAAGAGACTGAGAATTTAAATGTTAAAAGCAAACTAAAAAAAATTTGAAAGGAATTTTTAAAATATAGATTTCTGAATTCAGGGTGAGAAAGTTTGCTTAAATACAATACACACCAAAAGAAGCTAACATAAATAAAGGGATTTATAAATTTGACTACTCTAACATTAAGAGGTTTTTATTTTCATATAAAGATACCGTAAACTGGGCGTGGTGGCACACACCTGTAAACCCATCACCTAGGAGGCTGAAACAGGAGATTTGTAGGTTTGATGACAGCCTCATCAACCAACCGAGACCCTGTTTTAAAATAAAAATAAAAAATAAAATAACTTTTTGGGCAAGCCTTGCAATTCTAGGGAGGTCTTAATGACTTAGGATCACTTATATTGCCTTTGATTAAAGCTCCTGGAACCCGTGATTAACTGACTGTGTGGATCTGGTCAAGTCACCATAGGTTCCTGCGTTTTAATTCCTTGCTACAAAACAAGGGCAATGAACTAGCTAATCTCCAAGGGTCTTCCCAAGACAACGAATACTTCAAGCCTACGAAGTTGATCTCAAGCAATTCACCTGATTTCACTCGACCTTCAGACAGGGAAGCTGGTTTAAATTGTACCGGAAGTTTTGTGTGTGTGTGTGTGTGTGTGTGTGTGTGTGTGTGTGTGTGTGTGTGTGTGTGTGTTGGTCCTGGTAAAAGGCAGCAAGACACTGAAAAGAGAAGCTGTTTAATCTCCTCACCCAATGCTCTTCGAGAAGGTCAACACCACCCTTAGGCGTTCTCCTGGGCTCCCGCTGCCCCGAGGCTGTGCAGATCGAGGCTGTGCAGATCGAGGCTGTGCAGATCGAGGCTGTGCAGATCGAGGCTAGGGATTTCCTACAGCTAAAGGCTTCTCTTTTCCAGTGCCATCAGCCCCACAGTAGCTACTTGGATTGAAGGTACTAGGCCAACACTTAGCCTTAGATCCCAGTTGTGGGTTTGGTGTTGGGAAAGGGAGCAATTGCGCCCCATTCCTCCCGGGAAAGGCAGGTATAGGAAGTGCAACGCTGTGGTTTGGATTTAGCATGCCCTGCTCCTCAGACCCTAGGGTAGGCGGCAGCCATGTTGAGGGTGGGACTCTTGCTGGGCGGGACTTCCGGGGGGCGTGGCCGGGGCAGCACTTCCGCTTCCGGGGCAGCAGATGCGGCCGCTTCCGATTGCTTGTCTCTCTCCAGCCCTGTGAGCTGACCACCAGCTCTCTCCAGCTCCTCTCCGCCCCCAACCATCAAGCCCTAAAGACCTATGGCCCCGGCTCCTGCTTGGCAGCTGGCATAAATGGATTAGAGGTATGAATTCTTAAGAACTCTCAGCAAACCTTCCTTCCTCTCAGCTGTGGTCGTCAGGTATTTTGGGATCACAGAAGGGAACCAGTCAGGCTGCTTTTGGGACAGTGGGGTTAGCTGAGGCCCAAGGCTGCACTGTGGTGTGGGCGAGGTTTTCCTGAGTGTCCTCCAGCCCTGTCACTACACCCTGCCCTTCCCTCAGACACTCCTGTGCCCCCGAGGAGGACTCCCTCCCTGCTGGGCTCTGTGCGTTCCTGCTCCACTGGGCCTAGGGTCTCTGATCAGCAACTTTCAGGGAACATTAGTGCTCTCCCAGAGGCCTGGCCAGGGGAGAGGGCCAGACCAAGACACACGCCTTCTGAGAGGAAGGTTTCATCCCCACAAGAGAGAAGAGGGCTTCTTGCCCCACTGTGGGCAAAGGCGGCTTTGCCTGGAATGAGAGAGTTAGAACTACCAAGGGAAGATCTATAAAGAAAATATGGAGCTGGGTGCACGGGTGCATACCTGTAATCCCAGTAAGTAGGAGGCTGAGAAAGGAGGATTTCAGTGTTGTGTTTAAAATAAAAAGCAACCAGGCATGGAGATGCACACCTATAATCCCAGTATTTGGGAGGCTGAAACAGGAGGATCATATGTTCAGGACCAACCTCAGCAACTTAGTGAGATGGTCAGCAAGTTAGCAAGACCTTGTCTCAAAATAAAAAATAAAATAGGGCTGGATGTATAGCTCAGAAGCAGAATCCCCTTGGGTTCAATCTCCAGGACAAATTAAATATAAAGCAAATTTTAACCAAATATTTACATCTTCATTTTTTTGGATGATAAACTCATATACACACATCATTTCTCTTGCTTATTTTACTACTTATTAATTATGATGGAGAGATGATGTCATAATATGTTATTATCCCAAAGTTGAATTTTATGATTTTTAAAAATACCTTGGCTAAGCTCAGATGACTTGAAATTAATCTCCTGGGACTTATTATGATCTTAGACTATTGTCATATGATATGAAAAATCATAGGTGCAGTCTTTTCTGACATAGAAGCATAGCTTTATTCTCCGGTTTTATCTTAGCTAACCCACCATGCCAAGGGCTGCTGGGACTTTTTTGCCTACTTACTATTTCTTAGGCATTCAGTTACACATATTCTATTTAATTCTCACAACGACACTGGGAGTTAAATATCCCTGTATTTGCCTTTCAGATGAGGAAATTGTCATTCAAGAAATGAAGCAGCCCAGTACTTGGGAGGCAGAGACAGGGGGATTACAGGTTTGAGACCAGCTTCAGCAATTTAGACCCTCAGCAACTTAGTGAAACTCTCTGTCAAAATGAAAAATAAAAAGGGCTCGGCGGGGCGGGGGGAGTAGTTTGGAGGTAGAATGTCACTGGTTTCGATCTCTAGGGAGATCACACACACACACACACACACACACACACACACACACACACACACACACACACGAAGCAGTAGCCCTGTTGCCACAGTTGTAAATGCTGGGAAGGATAACAAGGCCTGGTGAGCCCACTTCCCTGCTCATTTTATTGATGAGAAACAGGCTGTGCTGTAGCTGGAATGGCAGATGTTCCCCAGAGGCCCGTGTGTTAAAGGCTTGGTCCTCACTGCTAGCATCTGGGGTGGGGGGCTCTTTTGGAGGCGGGGCTTTGTGGTAGGTCTCCAGGTCATTAGGGCGCCATGTCAGAGGCCACAGTGGTACCCTGGCTTTTCCCCTCTGTTCTCTTTTGCCTCCTGGCCATCAAGCCAGCAGTTTTGCTCCACATGAGCTCCTACTATTGCCCCCACCCCCACCCCAGCACCCCCAGCAGTGGCCGAAAAGCAACAGATCTGTCTGAGCATGTACTGAAACCTCTGAGACCACAAGCCAAAGTCAACCTTTTCTTTTTATAGGCTGATTATCTCGAGTGTTAGACTGGTGCAAAGCTAGTACAGGCCTAAAGAGAAAGAATCTCTTGTATTTATACTACTTGGTCTCTGAGGCTTGTAGGATCAAGTCTTTTGTTCATGCATTAAAACTACTGGAGAGGGGGCTGGAGTGTAGCTTGGTGGTAGAGTGCTTGCTTAGCATGGGCAAGGCCCTGGGTTTGATCCCCAGTGTTGTGTGTGTGTGTATGTGTGTGTGTGTGTGTGTGTGTGTGTGTGTGTGTGTGTGTGTGAGAGAGAGAGAGAGAGAGAGAGAGAGAGAGAGAGAGAGAGGGAGAAAGATAGATGGGGAGGGGAAAAAGCTACTGGTAAGTAAGGTTTCCAGTTGCAGCCAAAGAACTAAATATTTTCTCCTTCAGATAGGAAAGAGGACAAGTTTATTTAAGTCTGCTCTTCCAGAAATGTTTGATGGCCACCCTGTGAAGATTCACAGATGACCTCAGTTATGACGTCTGTCTGGAAGCCTGGTGTTCCTATCGCTACTGGCAGGGACGTCCGGGTGAGTTGACCTCCCTGACCCAGCCCATGTGGGGCTGCCACGCTTGCTTTCCAGCTTTCACTCTTTATTGCTGTTAATAGCCATCCTTAGAGTGATCATCTCCTAGCAGAGTCCAGCGTTCCTCGACTCCCAACATTCTATAGGCACTCTGAGGCCTCTTGGCTCTGACATGGATATCCGATTAATGTGAACATTTTGCATCCATTCAGTCTTGTAACCAAAGTCTTAAGTATTTGTCTTTGAAGGCGACCTTGGGCTATTCTCGCCTGCTGGAATTTCTTCAGTGTCATGGTAACTGAGCTACCCTTGAGTCTCACCCTCTCACACTCCTCCCTCCTCTTTTCCAGCATACCAACTGCTCTAGCATATGCTGAGCCAGAAGCTTGTGGTTTCTGAACATTAAACCCTAGATCGATTGGCTATGTTATTTCTAAATTTGTTTAGATAAAAATGTCATTACAGTTATTTTTGTCTTTATTGTATGCCATCAATACGAATCTTACTGAGTTATCTGGAGTTGACAAATCTAGGTAATCCTATTAGCATCTGAAAGGCTTTTTGTAATCATCCAAAATGTAGATGCTGTAAAATTTTTGAATGTATGCTTAGATATTTGATGATACCACATTTATTCATGATTATTCCTGAGTGTCATAATCTTCTAGCTTACTCTTTCTGAAATGGTTTACTTGGAGTGTTGGAAGAGTAGAATGAAGCCAGGTGTGGTACTGCATGCCTGTCATCCTAGGCCTTGGGAGGCTGAGACAGGAGGATTGCAGGTTCAAGGCTAGCCTCAATAACTTAGCAAGACCCTCAACAACTTAGTGAGACCCTGTTTCAAAATAAAAAATGGCAGGGAGCATAGCTCAGAGGTTGAATGCCCCTTAGTTCAATCCTTGGTAGTACACTCCCCCTGGGGAAAACAAAACAAAACAAAACTCTTTCAGCCTAAACTTTGAGAGAAAAGTTCAGAGTCAAATTCTCTGAGTCAGGTGTGGTGGCACACATCTGTAATCACATTACTTGGGAGGCTGAAACAGGAGGATAGAAGGTTTGAGGCCAGCCTCAGTAACTTAGTCAGACTCTGTTTCAAAATAAAAAATAAGATAGAGCTGAGGGTGTAGCTCAAAGGTAGAACACTGTTTTGTCAGCTTCCTCAGTGCTGCAATCTAAAATACATGATCACTACACAATTTAGGGGAAGGAAGATTTATCTGCTCACACTTCTGAAGATTTCAGCGGTTCGGTCCCCATTAGGCTGGTTGAAGTCTACGGAGGTCAGGGCGTGGCGGAGGGAGGCAGAGAGATGGAGAGAGGAAGGGCTCTGCTCTCACATCATGGAGGTCAGAAACAGAGCGAGCAGGGGCAGGAGGAACCTTGTATAACCCACGGCCACACCCCCAGGGACTCGGCTTTGCCAGCCACATCCCACCTGCCTCTGTTACCACCCAGTAAATCCATTACAATGGATTTATCCACTGATGAGACTACAACCCTCAACTCTGAACGTAAATGCAAGAGCTGTTCAGAGGATATGCTATACAAACTATGACAGGTCCTCCTGGTTTCAATCCCCAGTAAAACACACACACACACACACACACACACACACACACTCTGAACCATTTGGTATTTAATCCCCCCTGCCTCCATAGTCAACTCTCTGCACATTTCCTTCTCTGAAGATATCCAGGTCATTCTGAAGTATGTATTAAGGCTCCCAGGAGAAGGAGATATCTAGCAAGACACCCTCAGTAATCGAACAATCAATAAAATATAATCCAGGAAGGTGGGTTACTCCGCTGAGGTAGCTACAGTGTTCTAGACAAACACAAATAAGCCACCTCTGGAAAACCCATGATAATGCCCTGCCACTGCTGGCTTTAATGTGTAGACAGAGCAGGGAGTCTGCAGCCGCCTGCTCCTTCCCGCGTGGTGCTGGCGGGGAGAATCCGAGGTCTGTAGGAGCCATACTGTCTGTATGGTACTGTTCATGTTATAAAGGGCCCCTGGGTGAGTCTTGTTTCTATACATGGTACTTAATACTTTGCAGTTTAAGGACATCCTCTTGTTTGCCTCTCTGTATTTTCGCAGTCTTATTTTAATTAATTTCTTGACCCACTTTCCAGTTTCTTCTAATCCCAGATTCATAACTGATATGTCTTGGCTCATAGAGTTTGGCCCTGGGAAGTAAATTTAATATGACTTGGATTCAAAACCATGTTATTTCAGTTGAAAAACTCGTATGTCTGAGCATGCCTTTAATTCAGTTCAAAATGAGGCCAAGTGTAGAGTTTTATGTTATGCAGCAACACAGAGAAAACATACACTGCACACCACGGAAACACATTTTCAGAGCAAACCGGTCAGCAGGTCTACTCTAGTTTATAGAAAACAGCTCCATGGTGCTTCTGTGATATGTCTGCCTTGCTAGAATTCTGGTAAGCCACAGTGTTATCACAATTATTGTTATTTTCATAAAGATTAACTCTAGAAATCCTAAATAGTGCTCATAATACAGGGCTGCATTACTTAATTACCTATTTAAGGGAGTTAATCGTTGCTTACAGAAAGACATATTTGTAAATCCTTGCAAATTTACATAATGGCATTTGAAATGTCGTCTCCCCCTTCGTTCCCCAATGCTGTTCCTGAGCCCTCTGCGTGGTTACTAGATGAGCCCCAGAGACACTTACTTCCCTGACTAGCTCGGTGGCTGGAAACGCCTCTTACACCAACTGCCGAGGAGCTAGGGACAAATGATAGTGTCACAAAAGAATCGCTTTCTGTCCTCCTGAGGGGACAGAGGAAGAAGCAGCGTGGCCGAATCCCGTGCCACTGACTCTCAACAACTAGCAAAAGTGAAGTCACAGGTGCCAGGTCATAGCTTCCAGCTCTTCACACACCTTTCCCCTTCCTAGCCTGTCCCTTGCAAAAATACGCACACTGTTGACATCCAAGCCGAATTCCAGGACAAGCCAAAGGATGTGGCTAATTTAAGCAAAGATATTTCAATAAGTTATGTTAAATAATAACGGGAGAAGAGAGACAGTAGGTGTCTGGCTCAGCTACACTCACCCATTTGTCTCTAATCAGCTTCAGATTTGGAGTGTCTGTGTTTCATGCCCTATCGGGCGCCCCAGGCTGAACCCTCAGCCGTGAGGCCCCAATAAAAGACGCCGGCTAAATGCTACTGGTTCGAACCTCTTTTATTACATCTCTCTCTTTCTGGGATCAAGGCGTTGCACAAACGATAACAAACACAGTGCAGAGGTCGTCTTTCCAAATAGTGCTTTTCCTACAGACTTGCAATAACCCCTCTCTCTAGCAACCCGTCTTCCACTAGCAACCCACAATCTTTCTTCCCAGGACTTCCCCAGCAACCCGGCCAACCTCTTCCCAACCGCTGCTTCTTCCCAACCAGTTCCTCCCAGAACTTCTCCCAGCAACTTCCCAGCCCAGCAACTTCCCAACCAGCCTTTCCCCAGCAGCTCTTTCAGCCACGCTCTTTCTATGCGAGAGGTGGAGGCTTTTATAGCTTCACCGGGTCTAAGCCACGAGGTGTCTCATACAGCTCTCACCTGGCCCGGCCACGAGTCGGGCGTGCTGGTGCATGCGCTCTGGCGTGGCACAGCCCTAGGATGTTATTCACCTGCAGCTGCTTCTGGCACTCTGCCAGGCGCCATCTAGAGGCGAGGTCTAGCCCGCGGAACTAGGCCCCCGACAATGTCCCCTATGGATGGGTAAGAATTTAATGATTTCTTAATGAAAGAATGCCTCAGAGAGTGAGCAATTTTATCAGACATATCTCTGTTCTATGCCTGAGAGAAGTATGATATATAAGGAAAATTCTCCCAAACAACTGGAAAAATTCACTTAAGGTCATTGGAAAAAAAAACAAGCACCATGAAATATTCTTTTTAGCCTCTTTGGCTGGAGAACTTCACTGTTCTTTTCATAGATTACCAAAGTTGGTGACACCACTCCCCCTCCAGGGGTGACCCTGGAGAAATTCAGAGGGGTATTAGTATCCTCCAGTGAAACTGGGGGTCACTGAATAAAAATAAGAGGGTAGTGGACCCCTCCCCCCCCAAGGAGATGCTGAGTAATTTTTTTTTTAATTTACAAGTAAGAACTATTCCAAGTCCATACAGGGCACATACAGGTGCCCGCTACCTATCTAACCCTCCACAGTGCAGTCAATTATGCTCTGCATCTTGGCTTATATTTAATATCTGAGTGATAAGCATTTCTCTGCAGCACTGATACATTTCTTGAGGTCTCATTAAACAAAGATACGTAATACTTTTCATGAGATTTTAGTGAGAGTTCATGATTAAAGAGTAGTTTGTCCAGATGTTCTGGTTTTAATTCATGTAGTACTATTTATTTTTGAACTGTAATTCATTTAGTACTATTTATTTTTGAATAGCAAACAAAACAAAACAAAACAAAACAAAAACAAAAACAAAAACAAAAACAAAAGAATTTTCAAATATTTCCCCAAACCTCATGACTTGGAATCAGGAGTTATTCTCTTCTTTAAAGTGTCTCAATTAATCAGAATAAAAAATAGAACTAATGCCATTGTTTTCTGATTCTTATTGGTTGCCCTGTTTCCTACTTTAGATTTTGCATATTTTAGGAGATTGCTAGGTACGCAAGTAGGAGAGGGCAGTGGCGGAGAATGGGGAGGAGAACTACTCATGAGGTCCAAGATCATGAACTGCCTCAGTACTCTGCAAGTGAGTGTGGACTGAATCTGGCCCTCCTTCTAGTCCTACAAATAAAGTTTTATTGAAACACAGCCACTCCTATTTGTTTCCAGTGGCCTGGAGCTACTCCAATGGCAGAGTAATTGCTGCAGAGGTTGTCTGCCCTCAAAGCTTAAAGTATTTACTCTGACTTTTATAGAAAAAACAAACCAGTCAATACATGAGAAGGCTCAGAATTTGTTGCTGAGAAAACGTGGTTTCATGACACCCAGGAGGTGTGTCCTGTTGGGTCCACATAATGGTTCGTGTTTCTTTTTTTTTTTTTTTTACTGGGATTGAACTCAGGGGCATTTTACCTCGGAGCTATACCCCCAGCCCTGTTTTTTATTCTTTATTTGGAAACAGGGTCTCACTAAGTTGCGAAGGGCCTCACTAGGTAGCTGTGTTCCTGTTGAGGAGTGGTGTTAACCAAATTTCCTTAAACTGCTAAGTATTTAACATTTCTCCTAAAAGCATTCTAGAATTGAGAGGACTCATTTTTCAGATGTTATTCATCTTAGCTCACATTGTAATTAATGATAAATATTACTTATGCCTTCTTAAATTTGACTGCTTGCTGAACACTAAGTGGCTTGCTGTGGTTTCTTTTGTCAAATGGTTCTGCTTTTATGCTCCTGTAGTTACAGCTGTTTGAAGGAATGGGGATGGGGGAATCTGGGCAGTATTCTGATCTAGCTCAACGCCCCCCCCCCCCAATGTTTTTATTTTAAAAAACTGAAACTATTGTCATCTTAAACTTCCTATTGCATAAAAAGAAGGAAGTGTTGTGGTTTGAATTTTGGCTTCCTTCTAATCCTTCTCTCCAGTAGGTAATACTAGTGATGCAACATTACAAAAGGATATTGATGGACTTAACAAAAGCATTCTAAGTTGAACTGGGTCCCTGTCACCTGATGTACTGTTGGCAACACAATGGTGGATTGCCCTACCCCTGCGTATTTAACAAGTGGCAGGCAGACATTGTCTTTTGAACCACCATAGTTGTATAACATATTCTAAAGAACATAATATATTCTAAAGAGTGGGACTGTTCAAAACAAAACAGAAATATAGTTCCTATGGGGAATGGGAGAGAGAACAAATGACAACTTTAACAAAATGGAGCATACTGGAAATAGGAGAGTAACAGGAGATAAAACTCCAGCATGGAGTGAAGCAACCAAGGCAAGTGTGGTGTGTCAGACTGGAAGCCCTTTTATCCATGCACGAGTCACACTTGGGTCTTGCACACCAGATGTGTTGTGGAAGGACTGTGCACAGAGCCTAGTCTATGGGGGTGCTAGCCCTCCCAGGAAACCGCAGCGATGGGAAGCATAAGAGAAAACAGCGGCTGTTTCCATTTTGATGTTAAGTGTACATCTGCATGGGCTTAAAGATAAAATCACTGATGGAATAAAAACAGAAAGTAGAACTTCCAAATCACAGGGACTCGAATCAGCCTGCCAGGTCCTTCCTGGGTGGATTGCATAACTTGATTGGACTATGAATTTTACACATCAGTGTTCTCCTCTCTTTTGTATTTGCTGATAAGTATTCAATAAGTTAATATATGCCTGTCTTAAGGAAAAACTTTAGTGAATGCTGGCCATTTCTAGTATCATTAAGTCATTTGGGAAAGGAAAATTCAATTGGTCAGAATACTGATGCAGGGCACATAGGTGCTTCATAGATATTTTGAATGATCTAATGAATGAATACAGAAAGTACAAGAAAAAAAGCAAAGCTTACTAATAAAAACATGAAAAACCTGAAATAAAAGATGCAATTATTAAAATACATGTAAATAGAATATATTACTCTAGAAAAAGACAAGGACTTTCAGATTAATAGAAAAAACAGTTCAGATGTACTGTTTCTAAGATATGGCTATTCAAATGAAAAAATCAGAGAGTAATGTTGAAAATACAGAATAGGCCAAACTATACCATGTAAATGAAAATTAACAAAGTAGATAAATAACAACAATAGGCAAAAAAGTATTCAAATAAACATATTACATTAAATGGCAGAGAAGAATGTTATCTTAAGATACCAGATATGAGCAGATATGTACCTCTATGAACCTAAAATATTATGCCTTATTTAAACAAATAACTCATTGAAATATAAAGAGAAATCACAAGATATCATATTAAGAATTTATAATAGGTATTTCTTATACTTTACCAACCAGGTACTAAAAATGACTGTAAAGTAACAATTGTCACCATTTTAAAAATGAATGCTCTCATTTGATAAATTTAAAAATTATATACCCTCAAGTGTTATTAAAAATTTCAAGATAAACCAGAATATTATTAAAATGATAAAATTGGTCATAAGAATAACTTGTCAAATTATAGACACTGTCCAATTTGAAATAACACTGCTACGTATTTGAATAGTCAGTTAATTTAATAAACATGCAGAGAAACTACTTCACTGAGAAAACACATATTATTGTCAAATATTTATGAGACATAACAAAAAATGCTAATAAAAGAAACAAGAAGATTTTCCAATATTTAGTTTGAAACACACAAGATTGAGGTTTTCACAGGATTCCAGCAGTTACCATGGGCAGCTCCACACAGACCAACTTCTGGGTGTGTGAGCAGATTGGTTCTTAGTCACAAATCAACTCAAAATACAACCGAAATATTTTCATGTGGAACCTAATTTTGAAAAAGTCCTTCGAGTGTATAGAGTGTCAGTGATCAAATAACAGCTGAAGTTTCCACTTATTGGGCAATGGGAGCTGTGTGTCACAACTTGGTTGTTCTCAATCTGTGCTGGCTCCATCCCTCCATCCTGCTTTTATTAGTACATCTCTGCTGCTTTTTAAAAATATTAAATTTCTTTTTTTGGTCCTGGGAATTGAACTGCAGGGACTTCCACCCCTAGTCCATTTTTTTTTTTTTTGAAGTGGGGTCTCGCTGAGTTACTGAGGCTGGCCTCCAACCTGCAATCCTCCTGTCTCAGCCTCCCAAGTACTGGAATCACAGGCATGCGACCCCACACCTGGCAAAAATATTACATTTCTTAATACCAAATTGCTTCAATGAAAGGTCTTTTTAGTAAAAACCACCGGAAACCCATGTAGTGGTTTTGATTTAGAACGTCCCCTATCCCTCACAGAAACAAGGTAGCAGCGTGGAAAGTGGGACTGATTGCTAAGGAGGATCCCTAGGAAGGCGGCTTGGGGATTATGTGGTTCCTCCTCCCCTGTTCTCTCTCTTGCGTCCACCCTCATCATGTGGGAGCGGAGCCCTTGCCTCTCCCTCTCTGTGCTTCCTGCTGCTCTGGTCTCTCTAGACCCAGCCTGTCATGGATGGAACCCTGAAATCTCCAAACACTTGAGCCAGTAGATTTCCAAGTTAGGCAGTTAGGTTCCTTGGATCACAGCAGGGAGAATGTTGACCAGAACAACCTGAAATGACAATTTGTTAATTTTTAAAAGTTTAAAGAGTTGATGTTAAAATACTAATCAATGAAAAAGAAAATATATGGAGTGGATAACTAAAGTCTAGCATTAGAAAACTTAGCAAGAAAAAACAAGTGAAGTTCATTTTCTCACAAGGAATTATAGAGGGATCATTAATACACAGTAAATATTAACTTAAATTTTGGGCTACTGTATTAGTGTTATTGTATATATTAGGTATGAAACATTAAAAGTGAAACAATAGAGTTAAAAGAAAAGGAAACCCCCAACAAAGCAAAAATAACCAAGTGAAATCCTCCTGAAGAACACAAAAACTATAAAGTAGTATCCCAAACCGTTGGTTTTAAAAATGAATTCTATCAAGCCTTCAAGGAATACATAAGTCCTATGATATTAAGATGATATCGAATGTTTTTCAATTTCCTGAGGCTTGACACTTCTAAACATTACAAAGATATCACAGAGGTGAACTATCAGCTGTCCTCACACAGAAATTAAATAAAAAATTTCTAAAACACTGTAGTGTGTTCAACAGGATAGAGTGTTCAATACATGATCAAATTCAGAACAGTGGTTAATTTGGTGGGAGAAACAGGAGAATGATATGAAGAAGAGATACAGGTTTAGATGCCAGGTGTTCAAAAGGCTCTTATTCCTAGACTGGGTAGAGATTTTTTTCAGAGTTCTTTTTGACTGGATGTTTTATACCTTAGGTACTTTCATATGTATCAGCTATTACCTTGATTGAAAATAATAGAGAAAAACAGAAGATTCTGCATATAACAGAGTTGACTTAGTACAAGAATGCCAGGCTCACCAACACTGGCCAATGAGAACCATGGTGCTTCGTATCAGTGAGACAGAGAAAAAGATGCACAGCCATCGTGACAAAGTACAAACCAACAGTGCAGCAGCTGCTCTCCTACAGGTAAAAGACCAACCCCAGGCTCCCCCAGGGGCAGCCGTGTGAGAAGGTGCTCCATCAGAGCCAGGAGCAGGCGTCGCACCCAAGGACCTGCTGTTCACGTCGAGAGGGAAGGAGTCATGGACGATCACCTTGCCAACCAGCAGGTTCTGGAAGTCCTAACAGGGCTGGTGACAGGGTGAGAAGAGATGAGAGCATTCACCTTGGAATGCAGTTGTGGTTAGTTATTGACTTTTTACATATCGTAGCAAACATCATCAATTGCGTAATCACTTGAATTAGAAAAGATATAAATGGGGGAAGGGCTTCATTTATTTAGTTAAACATACCATAATTAATAGCTTTCTTATATACCAGTTAGGAAAAACAAATGAAGAAAAACATCATTCACAACAGCAATCTGTAAATATTATAGGAATGATCCTAATAAAAGACAGAGAGGAGCTATTTAATTATAAAACTATACTGAGTATAGAACGAGAACCCAATATCTCCCACCATTAGGGCTTCTCTACAAGGTTTTTTCTTTTTCTTTTTTTTAAGGAAAAAATATTAAAACTTAGGTTTTGTATGTGGAAAAAGAGGGGAAGGAGTAAAGAAGGGGAGTGAGGGAGGAAAGAAGGAAGGAAGGGAGAGAAGGAAGAAAAGCCAGCATATTAATAGTGACCCTTGCGTACCTGTGTTTACAGAAATGCAGTTCACAGAGCCAGGCGTGGTGGCCCACGCTTGTAATCCCAGCATTTGGGAGGCTGAGACCGGAGGACCCAGTTTCATGGCCAGCCTCAGCTACCTAGTGAGGTACTCTGCAACTTAGTGAGACCCTGTTTCAAAATAAAGAATAAAAAATAGGGTTGGGGGTATAGTTCAGAGGTAGAATTCCCCTGAGTTCAATCCCCAGTACTGCAAAAAAAAAAAAAAAGAAATGCAGTTCACAATAGCCACATTATGAAATCAGCCTAGGTGTCCATCAGCAGATGACCAAACAAAGTGTTGTATGAGGCAGCCTTCCCCACTTATATCTCTAACTTCTGGTGTCTCTGAATGTGACAGTATTTGATAACTTTAAAGGGGGAATGAGGTTGTTAGTGTGGGCCCCGTTGCAATTTGACTGGTGATCTTATAAATTTGAACATACAAAGCCGCGTCAGAAGTGTGGAGGGGAGACCGTGTGAGGTCACATTTGCACGGCCATCTAGAAACCAAAAACAAAGCCCTTGGAAGAAGCTGAACCTGCTCCAGCCAGGCACCGAGGTCCGGACACCTGGATCTTGGACTCTGAGTCTACTGAACTGTGAGAAAGTAAACTGCTCCTGTTCAAGTCACCAGGGATGGTATGTTATAGCAGCCCTGGCAAAGTGATACTCTGTGTAGTTTAGCATGTCTGTGTATGCGTGTTGATATATATAGTTACATACTGTTTTCATATATTCAAAGACCAATGTCGACACTGGTTATATCTAGTTATTTCTAGTTTACTGTGTTTTTATAAGCACGAAAATAAGGCTGTTTGATTTTTAAAAAAAGAAGACAAGCTCAGAACTCAATGGATCCTTGTTTCTCGTTATAATAGCTAGCATAGTGCCACAAACAGAAAGGCATGATAAAGATTTTATTAGATCAGGCATGGTGGTACACAGTTGTAATCTCAGTTCTTGAGGGGCTGAGACAGAAGGATTGCAGGTTCACATCCAGCCTCAGCAACCTTGTGAGGCCCTCCACAACTTAGTGAGAACCTGTTTCAAAATAAAACATAAAAAATAGAGCTGGAAGTGTTCAATCCCCAGTACCTGGCAGGCTTTTGTGAAGTAACTCTTAAAAACACCACAGACTGGCACATGGTGGCACATGCCTATGATCCCAGTACTTGGGAAGCTGAGGCAGGAAGATCACAGGTTCAAAGCCAACCTCAGAGTCTCGGTGAGATCTGCAGCAACTTAGTGAGGCCCTGTTTCAAACTAAAAATATATAAAATTAGGTCTAGGGTTGTATCTCAGATTTAGAATTCCTATGGGTTCAATCCTCAGTACCACAACAAATGACAACAGAAAGCACCGTGGACCTCCAGAGAGGTCCGGAATCTGCTGGTTCTTATGAGTCAGTAGCAGCCTGTTTTCAGGGTGCTTCTCCCTCTGCTGTGCAGCAGGCAGACACGCATACGCATGCTAGGGCGGGACAGTCCTCGCCATGAGCTCATGTATGGAAAGCGTGGCCCACCATGTGGCTAGAGTCAGAGGGGAGACTTCAGACAATGATCCCTGGATTCTCCCATTGGATGGATCGATCATGTGAGTGGGCTACTGGGTGGTTAGTGTAAGCCAGTGATATGCAGCTGGAGTAAATACTGGCCTTGGGGACTGTCCCTGTCCCTGGTCCCATCATCTCTCTGCTCTGCTTCCTGACTGCCATGAACCGAGCAGCTTTCTCCACCGTGCCCTAACACCACGATATTTCTTTCTTGGAGCTGGCCAACCAGGGCCTGAACCTCTAAAACCTGAACCCAAATAAACCTTTCCTTCTCTAAGTGGTTCTTGTCAGGTATTTTGCTCACAGTGATGCGAAGCTCATACAATACGGGACTCTTGATTCTTAAGTGTGTTTGTAGCTGGCTTTCTCTTTAGCAGTTTCAGTTCTTTGCTGTTTATAGATTCTACTCTTGGGCTAGGCTGTTATGGTTTCTTTTTTCTGATTTTGCGTTTTGGTCTGGCCAGGTACAGTCTTGATTAAATGGTCTCCCAACCTCCGAGTTTTCCTTTGGGTGGCCCCTCCTTTCCTCATTTTCAGTTCTGAAGCCACGATGTCATATTGACAAGCAAGAATGGATAGAGCCCCCGTGTCTGACATAGATAAAGTTATCAAAAACACTCTGCAGGGGCAAGCCTCAGGTCCAAATAGGTCTTGTTACATCTGTGGATACACTTTAGAGTTTCTTTCTCTGAACACACATTTAATCATTGTACAGATGGGAGCCGTTTTCCCTTTGCCCCTAAACTCTGGATCCTGAGATCACAAATCTGTGCCTCCTGCAGGCATCTATCTTTTATTAATGGAAACATCAAAATTCCGGTGCAGCTTTGGCAACTCAGTTTGCAGAGAATTATTAGACTCTTTTGAGTGTTCCAGAAATGTAAGATGCATATCTGGTTGTGCAGAGATGGAAACTTAATCAGTTGTATTTTAGATGAAGGAATAAATGGCCCTTGCATTTGATGTTATTAGTGAAAGTAGTTAATAGAAAGAAACGAGGTCTATATGGAATAGTCTGAGACATTATCAATTAACAGCTCCTGGATGTTCAATATCTTCAATCTTAAAAAATTTCTTTGTCTGTGCTCTTAGAATCTGAAGTATCACCAGACAACAAAAAACATTTTTTCCTCCTCTTTTGGACTTAATTATTTAAGCTCTCTCAGAAATACATAAGATAAAGTAATGAGGGCAAGGCTGTTCAAGAAAAGAAAGAAAATTGTAAGTTTCTGTTTCAGTGGAAAATAAAAAAATAACTAAGGCCAGTTAAGTAATAATGTTTACCATTAAAATTTGTGGGTTCCAGGTTGCTTGATACAACTGGAGAACTGAAATGTGAAGATTCCTGTTGGGTAAATGTGTTGCTTTACATGGCCAGGCCTCTTGGGAGCTTGAACTCAGAACTTGTATCAAAGGTAGAAATCTTTGCAGTAATATATGTGATTTCAGAAGCTAGTATAATGAAGATGTCATATTGTCCACAGCCTGTCTGGAGGAGGGTTTTGCTGAGAACATACAGTAATTGTCTCTGAATGTTTTTTATGGAGCCTCATTCTATGGCTTCACTTACTTATTTGAGTCCTGCTACAGTGATCTTGTCTTTCACATTGGCCATAATTATGGAAAAAGAGGTGTTATGATTAGGTATAGAATGTCCCCTGAAGGGCTTATATATTAATGTTGAGTTTATATAATTAAGCCTTGAGAGTTGTACTAATAAGTAGATAAACACATTGTAATGGGTTTACTGGGTGATAACCTAGTGGGGTGGGCTAAAGAAGGTAGTTTCCTAGACGTGTGGTCTTAGGGAATGTGCTTTTATAGTTGAATCCCCCTACTTGCTTGCTTGCTTGCTTGCTTTTTTGCTTCTGGCCTCTATGATGTGAGAGCAGAGGTTTGCACTCTCCCTCTCTCTATTCCATGTCCCGAGTTCTCCAGACCTTGGCCTCACATGGACCAAATCCCCAAATCTCCAAAAATGGTGCCAATAAGTCTTTCTTCCTCTAAGTTGTATGATCAGCTTTTTGTATGATAGCAGTGACGATGTTGACCAAAACAGAAATTGGTAAGCAGAGTCACTGCTTTATCAAAGCCTGACCATGTGCTTTGTGAGTCTTTGGAACTGGTTTGTGAGAGGAACTTGGAAGGATAAGAATGCTGACAGAAAGGTGGATGGTAGAGACTGTGCTCAGGAGATTTTGGAAGGCAAAGAGGACTCCATAGGAAAATGGAATACATGTGTTATATTCTGGTAAGGAATTTATTGTCATTTTGCCCATGTCCTGAAACTTTGTGGGAGACTGAGTTTAAAGATGATGGGCTGAGTAAGCTGGCAGAGCAAATCTCAAACCAGCAAAGTATCTAAACTGCATCATGGATATTGATGTCTGTTGTACACTGAATTTTGGGAGCAGAGGCAAAGCAGACAGACTTTGTAGATTTGCAATTTGGCCAGAAAGGCATCACTATGGGATCCAGAGAGATAATGCTATGAAAGAAAGTAAGATGGTTGAACAGAGGTTGAGAGTTTTGCATAGGAACAAAGAAAAGAATGTGGTCAAGGCAGTTCAAGTCCAAGTGTTGAGCCATGGAAACAAGGGTGCAGTAGTGGTGGCTATGATTGAAAAGGGCCTAATGGTGGCAAGGATTAAGATAGGTCCAGCAACAACTGTGATTGAAAAGTGCTCAGTGGCAGTGTTTGAAAAGGGATGACTATCTTTCTTGCTGGCAGTCAGTTTGGGTGCTCATGAAATGCTGGTTTTGCTGGAAAAAAGGGGTTCATGGATACTTCCTGCCATATTTCAAAGGAAGGCCTGGGAAATCAGGCAATGTCTGGTAGTGTCAAAATCCTTGCAAGCGGGCCCAAATGGGGCAATTTGTGAAGCTGTGAGAATGAAGCCAAGGTTGCAAGAAAAAACCCAGTGATTTATAAATGCCAGAAGTGTAGAACAACCGTGAAGAAAGTCTACAAGCTAGGAGCTAAGGAACCAGGCGGGAAGAGAGAGTATGCTGCAATTTCAATAAAGCAAGCTACAGGGGCTGGGCTGCTGAGGCCCCTTGAAGATCACATCTCACCACCATGTGCTCTGGATGCTAGAAGTGGAGCTGCAAGATTAAATGCTTGCCCTGCTAGATTTCGGTCCTGTTTTGATCCCATTCTTTCTTTCTGTGGTTCTTTTCCTCCCTTTTGGAATGCAAATGTTTACTCTGTGCCACTGTACATTGGATGTATGTAACTTGCTTTTTATTTTTATTTCCTTTTATAGGGGCTCTTAGCCAAGAGTTCACTTTGAGTCTCAGAGGAGACTTTGGACTTTAAGATTTTTGAGCAATGCTGGAACTGTTGGGACTATGGGTAGTTTTGGAGTTGGACTAAATGCATTCTGCATTCTAAAATGGACATTAGCTCTTCAGGAGCCAGGGGCAGAAAGTTAGGGTATAGAACACCTATGCCCTATATTTTATATCTAACCCTAACTTTAGTATTAATGTTCAGAGTTGATATAATTAAATCATGAGTGTTATAATTGCATTAGTAGATACATCTGCCACAGTTCCTTAACAGTTGGATCATGAGCAAGGCTTGGTCTGGTTGGATCCTGCAAGGCAGATGCTTCCAAGAAAGGATACATGGCATATCCTGCTTTACATTATAGTATATTCTGGGAACACTGGGTACTTCAGGTCTTGTTTTTATACTCATTATTAAAGAAAGTTTCTCAAAAAACAGTTGGTGGCCAGTCGGATAACAACCTCTTGACGTTAACTGAAAAAACAGTGCCTTCAGACAAACAACATAAGACTTCTCTGATCACTTACAAACATTAGTCAGAAAGCAAGCTCTGCAAGGTAATTCAGATATAGTTACTCATCAACCTTATGTTCTTCCTCAGCACACAGATATAGAAAACAAAATAGCTAAGCCAAAGATATTCAGGTCTACAATCATATGTATGGGTAAAGAAGGCTATAAGAATGTGGGTATCTGGTACCCCTTTATAGGGTCAAAGCACAGACAGCCTTTACCAACTCCCACAGTGTCTCTCTAGAGCTTCACAGGACACATTAATAAAGACAGACTATAGTTGACAAAAACAACAGGTGGTTTACAGAAAACTCCCTAGCTTAGACCAATGTATACAGGCCTATTCCTCGTTAATCTTTAACACTGCTTTGTACCAGGATCAAAATAAAATCATTGTATACTGATGTAAAAACCTTTAGAAAAACAAGTTTGCTATCGTCACATTGTCTGATGACCTATCCATAAACTTCCTTGTTCTATGTGCTTCACTGCTAAATGAAAAGTATAAAAACAGCTGCTTGTAAACAATAAAGTAGATACGCTACATCACTACATTTGGTGTGCGTATTCTCACGACTCGTCTCATTCCCCACCTATCGACGGACCCCCAACTCCTGCTAGGGCTGGACCCCGGCATACATCCATTGTAATGGGTTTACTGGATGATAACCCAGGCAGGTGGGGTTGGCTAGAGAAGGTTGGTCCCTGGGGATGTGGCCTTAGGGGCTGGCACCTGTCTTTGAATCCCCTTTATCGCTTGTTCTCTCTCTGCTTCCTGCCGCTGTGCTTGGGCTCTGCTGACCCTGTTCTCACGTGTACTGAACCCCCAAACTGTGAGCAAATAAATCCTCCTTACTCTTAGGTTGTGTGGCCAGTTGTTTTGGATTTCAGCAGTGAGGATGTTGACAGAGACAGAAGGTATTTCCAACTTTCTGTAATATGAGGAAGAATGATCAGGATTAAAAAGATGAACTGTTTTTATTGATGACCTGGAGAATAAGAAATAGAATAGCTTAGTTTGAAGTAATGGGATGCGCCTTAATTAAAAGATTTCCATTAGGAACAGCCTAGGAACTACATGCTTAGGAAGTTTAAAATGGAGTCTTTGTTCAATCTAGTTAATATTTATAACTAATGAGTAGCTAGCCTTAAATATTCACTATGTGGCTAAGGCTAATTCCACTTGTAATTATAGAACTGGTCTTTGTTAATTACCAAGTAGTATGATTTCTTTTTATTGTAAACTGGTGAGAGATCATGGTCAGGGCATTATGTGAGTATTGTTCTTGGTCTACTGGAATCTCTTTTGGACCTCACAGACCTTCACCATATAGCTTGTGTCTTGTAAAATAGTATTTGGGTAAAAAACATAAAGATATAATGCAGAAATTAGTCAAGGGGAGCAACTTAAAAGTTTTAAAAAAGGTAACCATATTCTTTCTTTCTTTCATTATTGTGTTGTGTTTGGCATTTATTCACTTTCTGTGTGAAATAAAATTGTTCATTTCACCTGTATCTCGAATATTTATTTATTTATTCCTGTCTTTCTCTTTTTTTTCCCTCCTCACCAGATATTTTACTGATATTGAACATGATTGGTAGGAATCAGCATGTATAAAATTAAAAACCTTAAAGATGTTTCTTCACTTTTTATTGCTTTTTCATGTACTTTTATTGGTGCATTGTAGTTTCAGATCATAATGTAGTTCAGATGATAGGGACATACAGGGACACAGTCTAGCTTTTCTTTATTTCCTTTATTTTTCACTTCTTGTGTTAGTGTGGTACATTTGGTGAAATTGATGAGCCAATATTGATGCATCAACTAAATTTGGTAGTTTATGTTAGGGCTTGCCCTTTGTGCTGTACTTTCTATGGGTTCTGAGAAATGTGTGACCTCTGTCCATCACTACAGCGACATGCAATAGACTCACTTTCCTAAACATCCTCTGCCATGTACCTATTCTCATCTCCTTTCCTTCACCTCCCACCTACGAGACCCTGGCATTTCCTGCTCATCTTACTCTCCCCATAGTTTTGCCTGTTTCAAAATGCTGTTTAATTGCAGCCACGCAATATGAAGCCTTTTCAGATTGGCTTACTTCATTTAGCAACACATCTTAAGGGTCCTTTGTATCTTTTTGTGATTTGATAACTCATTTTTTTTTTCTTTTTTTTTTTGGTGGTACTGGGGATTGAACTCAGGGGCATTCTACCTCCGAGCTACACCCCCAGCCCTATTTTTTTTTAATTCTTTATGAAACCGAGTCTCACTAAGTTGCGGAGTGCCTCACTAGGTAGCTGAGGCTGGCCGCGAACCCGGATCCTCTAGTCTCAGCCTCCCGAATGCTGGGATTACAAGCGTGCGCCACCACGCCCGGCGATAACTCATTTTTTATCATTGGATAATATTCTGTTTTCTGGATATACCACAGTTTGTATTTTCATGTATTGAAGAACGTATTTGTTGCTTTTGAGTTTGGGCATTTTTGAGACAGTCAACCTCTAAGGATATCATCCTACTTTGACAGTATGTCTAATATTTGTTCAGTGTCCATCCTTTCTTTTTGAAATTACTAAAGAAAGTGACCCATTATAGATATAGAATAGAATCAGAAGGCTTTTTCAAATTTCTTCTGGATTTAACATTTTAAAATTTGTTGCCTTGGTGGATATTGAATATATTTGTATTCACACACACACACACACACACACACACATATGTGTGTGTGTTTATATACATGCATCTACATCTATGTATCTGTGTATTTATGTATGTTTACATAAATAGGTGTATATGTTTATATACATGCATCTACATCTATGAGTATTTATGTATGTTTACATTTATATTCTATGAGTCTTATTTTATTGTGAGGATATGAGGACTAGAGATGTTTTTTTTCCAGGGCCTCATGGGAGCTAAACCAGATTTAGGATTTTGACCATTTCCTGAACTACTACCCTCCCCTGCTTTCCATCTTGGCTGTACTCACTTACATTCCCACCTATGGCAGACAGGGCTCCCTTTCCTTCACACCCTCGCCAACACTTGCTACTTTTGTCTTTCTGATGATAGTTATTCTAATAGGTGTGAAGGGACATATCACTGTGGCTTTTATTTGTGTTTCCCTGGTGATTAATGGTGTTGACCACTTTTTCATATACCTATTGACCATGTCTATTGAGGTCCTTAACCCATTTACCCATTTTTATTTTTTGGTTTTGCTATTGAGTTGTTTGATATTTTTTATGTATGTTGGATATTAGCTTCTCTCTCTCTCTCTGTATATGTATATTATTATATAAATTATATATACATATAATTTTTTAAAAATGTGAAATAAGCACAAGTTAGGATTGTTTTGCTTAAAAATTTAAAACTGTTTGATAACCATAGCACACAATTGTAGACATTTTGCTCGAAATTGGTTTACCAGGTTTCAAATATTGCCCCACTCCTAATTTTTACCGTATTTTCTTCCAACTCCAATGACAAAGTTTCTATAAATTCCGTTCTATCTGGATTTTTATTATATGATTTTTATTCTCTCTATGTTTCTATCTCCCCACCCCAGTTCTGCCTATCTCCTGTGCTATCTTTGGTTAATATGCATCCTTCTGTCTCTAAGGAATTATTGATTTGGATGTAGCTGGACCTCTCCTATGTAAGTCAGTTTGAAAATGCTATTTTTATTCAGATGAAAGAATCTGGGATTCAACAAGTCAATAGCATATGGAGGATGTCAGGTTGATTCAGTCCCAGCACAGTCTTTTCAGATGCCCCGGGGTGTGGGGTAAACTATGTATAGATTATTCAGGTCTGACTGCACAGCACTTATTTTAATTCCATTTTGCGTTAATAGCTATGCAGAGTGTCTAAGAGCAGAAAGTCAATTGAACTACAAGGGATGCATTGAATCATTGATTTTTGAGCACAGCAGTTGTAGTGCTTTGCAAGAAATAAAATATTGATTAAAACAAGCTAAACCAAATTTTACTACTTTCTTCATTTAGAGTTGTTTTCTTTAACATTTTGATTTCACTAGTTGGATGGAGGCATGCAAAAATTAAGAGAATATTTGAAACTATTTAGAGATTTATTCACTGGCCACTGGTGAGAACCTATGAGACTTTTTATTATCATTTAAAAATTGACTTTTTCTAAGTGTTCAGCTTTTTATTGACAGGCTGTACAGCATTCATTTCTCTATTGATACTAATTTGGCTCTGAGTCTTGGCAGAGCATGGAGTTCTGTTAAGGTTATACTCAAAACGTTTCTTAAAAATTGTCATATAGAATCACGTATAAATGACAATTTTCTTGACGGTTTCACAATGTAATGAAAGTCCACTCATCATTAACAATGTTCACATAATTACAGAGATGCACATCTATAAAACGCACAACTTTAGTGCTACATAAAAATGTTGAAAATAAGCAGACACAATCAAAATAATTCCAAGAATTTCAGCGAAGTTGAGCAGCGGTGAAGCCTGAATGGTTTCAGGAACGATGGTTTCCTCTTAGCCCAATTAGGAGCCCGAGTGTGGCTGTGTTGGTGTGTTTTTTAGGACCCTAACTGCACATAAAATCCCCTTCCAAATCATAACACATGTGCTATTTCTAAGTCTCCTTCCACTCTAAACAAAAGGCGAATTATTAAAATGTGGTGAGATTTCATGCAGAATTGGCAGTCAGCTTAGAGGGCAATAATTTAACACTTGCACCGTGAAATTAAAATTTACCTCTGCTCATTGTGATTCTGCTGACCAGCAGCAGGCAGTCGTATTTAAATTTTATTTTATTTTTATGGGAGCAGAGAGATTTAATTACTTCAGTTTGAACAGAATGGCCTTCCACTGCCTGTTGACAGGGCCTGGTACAGGCGAATTCTGCAGATAACGTTAGGGTTCCAAGGCGCTTCCGGAGTGTTGCTGTGGTCTCTGCTCTGGGAGAGCTGAGCCGGAGGACACAGGGCCCTGGGGGCAGCTGCTCCGAGTCAGTCTCTCCCACTTCTCTTTAAATTCTTGCTTTTTATTGAAGACAAGTTTGTGTGCCTCTTCTTTGTTTATACAGAGCAAAGTGTAACAATGAGAAATGTGGGCCGTTCAACTTACAATCTTCAATGAGAAATGTGAACAGTTGAACTGATTTTTTGGTTGTTATTGTAAATAAATCATGGCTTATCTTTATTTAGGGTAGGTGAAGAAATGCAAGAACAGTAGAGAAGGTTTATAGTGGTTTGTTTGTTTGTTTATTTATTTATTTATTTATTTATTTATTTATTTATTTATTGTGGTACTGGGGATGGAACCCAGGGGCATTCTACCTCTGCCACACCACAGCCCTATTATATTTTTATTTGGAAACAGGGTCTCACTAAGTTGCAGAAGACTTCACTAAGTTGCTAAGGCTGGCCGAGAACCTACGATCCTCCTGTCTCAGCCTCCCAAGTACTGAGATTATAGGTGTGGGCCACCACACCCGACTTGGTGGTGATTTTAAATATTCCTTTCCTGGGTGGCCTTTCTGGAGGAGCAGACGCTGGAGGCTGAACAATGCGTCCAGCTCTGACTGCTGTTGGCGGCTGCACAGTTCAAGTTACTGCATCTGAGCAGAAAAGTATGGAACGAATTAAACTGACCATAAGCATTTGCTCTATAAACATGTATTAAAAACAACCCTAAAATGTAAGAGACTATTATCCTCATGTATTTGCATTTCAGTGCACGGTGCTGTCCTAAAATAACACAGAGGAAGGACACATTTCATGGCTACCGCTCCTCAGCTGCTCCGGAGGACCAGGGCCAGCTTCATGGAGGCTTGGCCTAGGGGTCAGGGGCCACACTTAGAGGGTCCCTGGTATTGGTGTCGTACTCTGCCATCACTGTCTTGAAATTCTTTTTTTTCCCCCCATTACTATTTTCTCTTGATGTTTCCTCAGGATGAGAACTGGAGTTTGTCCTGCGTTTTGAACAAGGGCTCTTTCATTTCTTCTCTGCCCTGTGGCCTACAGATTGGGCTGCGGTCCCGGGCGTCACTAATTGCCTGTCAGCTGGCGCTTGGACTCTGGGTGTTAGTTTGCCTTCCCTGTCCTCCAGGGTGCTCTGTGGGTCTGGTCTGGGTTGCGGGCTTAGCCTCCTTTACCTTCCTGTGCTGCTCCTTGGGCTCCTTTTCTGCAGTGTTTGGATTAGAGCAGACATGAACTTCCTGTGTTTCAGCCGCCCATGAATCAGGCTGGGAGCTGGGTCCACAGGGCTGTCAGGGGAGCTGCCTGGTCCAGCTTTACAATAACAAGTGCTTGACAGCTCAGTTTCCATAACTGCAGAGCCGTGGCAGAGGCTGCAGGGAGCTCCACGTGACCCAGTGACTAGGACTTAATTTATTTAGACTTTTTCCTTGCAATATAATTTCCAATAAATAAATCTCCCGTGGGCAGCAAGACATGGCATTTTACAATGCTCACATTTTCCTCCCTGAATCTGGGCCTGCTTACTTTCCTGATAGTTAGCAGAATAAGCACTGCACCTCATAATTTTCCTTCCTGCAGACTTTGCGAGCCTGAGAACCCAGCTTGAGAGAACCAATGCCCCCCTCTGCGTGGTTAGGACAAACTGCTTTTTGGTTTTCCTCTTTTCTGTCCCAATATTTTCTTCTGAGCATCCAAAACAACATTGATAATGGGCTGTCAGAATGCCACACAAATCAGAACTGTTCTTTAAGATACGATGGCAAAAATATGGAGAATTTGGTTTTCTTTGAGTAGGCATGGCTATTTAACAATTTGTAAATTGCAGGTTTGAGCTGAAATGCGTAAACCAAATGCGAGGAAGGTGAAAGTGAGCAGTGGAACATCTGCTCCCTCCAGGAAAGCCAGTCCTTGTCTTGTTATCTCTCGATATTTACAGAAGGGAAGACTTGGGGCCGGCACAATGGCTGAAATCCTGCCAGGGAGGAGCACGACCCTGCCCAGCCGTGTTTTCTGCCTGGCCCTGGGTCAAGCGAGTGGTCAAGGGAAGGAAGTGCTCGGAAGAGTCTAGAATTCCATGGGGCAGTGAGTGGCGAGCCACCTGTGGGCTCCAAACAATGGCTTTGGATGGGAAAGGCTGGAGACCGGTCCTGCTGGCGACCCTGGGACGCAGTGGTGAGACCCAGGCGCCAGCGAGTGTTCCGGATGTGTCTAGAGCACGTGGATGCTGATGAGGCTGTTGGTAACGCTCACGTTAACAATTTCAGTACGTTATCAGTACATTGTAACTCGACATCATCCAGAGGCTCAAAGTCATACAAACGTGAAGGGAAACGCGTGCTCCCCTCCCACCTCCCTTCCCCACCCCCTTCCACCAGGCTCCTGGTCACTCCACAATTATCCAAGTCCCTCTTGTTTCCTATTTTCTCTGTAGCTTCCACAAACGAAAGAAAGCATTCGACCCTTGACTTTGTGACGCTGGATGCTCTCGCTAGCGTAATATTCTCTAGTTCCTGAAATGACGTACTTTTGTTCTTTCTGGCCGAGTAAGATTCCATGGTGTGCATCTGCCACTGTTTCTTTGTGGACTATGCTGCTGTCAACATGGATATGCATGTGTCACTACAGTACTCTGGCTTTAGATCTTTTGGAAAGATACCAAGGAGAGATCATATGGTGATCCCATTCCTAATCTTTTGAGGAACCTCTGTACTGATCTCCGAATATATTTAAAATATGCTCAACATCATTAGCAATCAGGAAAATGCAAGTTAAAACTTTACAGAGATTTCATCTAACTCCAATTAGAATGGCAGACACCAAGCATAAAAACAATGATAAATGCTGGCAAGGGTGTGGGGAAACAGGAATCTTTTGCACTGTTGGTGGGATTGCAAATTAGTACAACCATTATTGTTGGTGTTTGACAAGTGCTGAGCATGGAGGTACCAAGTCCTTAGGAAACAGAGAGGAAGATCTTGGGGTAATGAAGATCTTGAGGAAGAGCCAGTGCAGAGCAGGCTTTAGTTAGATTGTAGCTCTGGTCTGGCCAATAGAAAGAACATCAGTGAGTACGCTGAGGGTCACAATTTCTCTACCGCAGGCAACTCTGAGGAACTTGGCCTCTTTTCAGATGGTAGCCTTAGGATTCTGTGTTAAATCCACGTCCTGGACTGAAGTTTGTTCCTCCATCTTCAGAGTCACAACTGCTAAGGTATATAGTGGATAACATTTTTTTTTTTTTTGATGCTTGTACTGGGGATTGAATCCAGGGGCATTCTACCTCTGAGCTACACCCCCAGCCCTATTTTATTTTTTTAATTTTGAAATAGGGTCTTGATAGATTGATGAGAGTCTCAGTACTTGTTGAGGCTTTCCTTGAACCTGAGCTCCTAGCCCAGCCTTCTAATACTGAGATTACAGGCGTGTGCCACCATGCCTGGCTTGATAACCGTTTTGATAGGGAAAAATGAATGCGTAGAGACTTTATATTGTTGTGTAACCCCTTCTCTGTGCATTTTATTTGCATTGTAACTACTAATAATGAGTTGGTGGGAGATTTCTTGTGATGCAGAAAAATATAGTAAGCAGATGGCAGAAATGAGTAAAAGAATAATTTGTAGATGCTTGTCCATGAAAGAAAATTTAAAAATTAATATAAGAAGAGCCAGTCGTGGTGGTACACACCTGTAATTCCAGTACTTGGGAGACTGAGACAGGAGGATCACAGTTTTGAAGCCAGCCTTGGCAACTTAGGCTCTCAACAACTTAGCGAGACCCTGTTTCCAAATAAAAATTAAAATAAGTCTGGGGTTGTATCCTGCAGGTAGTAGACTCCTGGGTCCCACCCCCAGTGCCACAAAAAACAGACAAACGAAAAGCAACGTAGGAAAATCAGTAAGTTCAACTCCAAGAATTAGGTAGGTGGCTACTCTTGATAAATTCTTTAAGACCCCATTAATTAGGAGTGAGAACCACCTCTAGTTGCCGACCTGTTGTGGGCTTTCTGCTCCAGCAACCACACCCTCTTCCCGCTACGTTACCACGTTTGCATCTGTTAAAGCTCCTAATTTTCCTCTCTCATGGTCCTTCTTGCACAGTGCATAATACTAACACATGTAATCTCCGAGTTCATAAAAAATAGCCAGAAAGCATTTATGTGGAGTAGAGAACCCAGAAATAAACCTTCACATATATTGTCGAATATTGTTTTATGAAGTCACCAAAACCATTCAGTGGGAAAAAGTCTCTTCATCAAATGGAATAGAGAAAATCAGGTATCTGCCTGCAAAGGAATTAAGCTGGACTTCTGCCTTATATTCTCTATAAAATGGACCAAAGATCTAAATACAGAAACTAAAATTATAAAACTCTTAGAAGAAAACATTGGAGAAAAGCTTTATGACACTGAATTTGACAATGATTTATTGAGTATGCTGCCAAAAGGAAAGAAACAAAAGAAAAAAAAAAAAACTAGATAAATTGGATGCCATCGAGATGAAAAGTCTTGATGGAGAGGATAAAACGGAACCCACGGAATGGAAAAGAGTACTTGCAAATCACATATCTGATGAGCCACTGATACCCAGAATGAGGCAACTCAATGACAATAACAACAACTATCGTCCCCCACGCTGGACCCTCAACCGTGAGGCCCCAATGGAGACGATAACTGAATGTTGCTGGTTTAAACTTTTCTTTATTATACCTCTCTCTCTTTCTCTCTCTGGGATTGAGGATGCTACCCAAGCAGTAACAGTAACAGTAATCGTTCTCTTAACCCTGACAGTAACTCTCTAACCACAATCGTCTCTCTCACCCCACTCTCGTTCTCCGTAGCCGTACCTCGCAATAGTACCTCTCCAACAGACCCCCAACAACCTCTCTCTCCAGCAACCAACCATCCACCAGCAACCCACAAACCACCAGCAACCAACCAACCTCTTCCTCCCAAAACCTCTTCTTCCCGAGGGAGGTGGAGGCTCTTAAAGCCGCACAGGGCCTGAGCCACGAGGTGCCCGCATACAGCTCTCACCTGGGCAGGCCACGGGCCGGGCGTGCTGGTGCATGCGCTCTGGCATGGCGCAGCCCTAGGATGTTACCACCTGCAGCTGCTCCTGGCACTCTGCCAGGCGCCATCTAGAGGCGAGGTCTCTCCGGCTGGGCTAAGATCCCAACAACAAAACGACGCACTTAAAAAATAAGCAGCTGGGCATGGTGGGGCATTCTTGTAATCCCAGTACTGGGGAGACTGAGACAGGAGAATCACAGGTTTGAGGCCAGCCTTAGCAGTTTAGAGAGACTACCCTGTTTCAAAATAAAAAGAAACAAAAATAAAACAGGGTCAGGGATGAAATTCAGGTTAGACTTCCCCTGGGTTCAACCCCCAGTACAAGGGAAAAATAAATAAACAGGCAAAGGAACTGAATAAACATTTTCAAAAGGAAATATATGCATGGCAAACAAATGCATAAAAGGGTGCCTCTCCTCACTAGTTATAAGGGAAGTGGAAGTCAAGATCACAGTGAGATATCACTTAACATCTCTGAGGGTAGCCACTATTTTAAATTTGCAAAACAAAAGGTATTGGTGAGAATGTGGAGGAATTGGAACACACTTATATATTGCTGTTTGGAATGTAAAATGTTTACCCACAGTAAAAAGCAGTGGAGTGCTTTCTCAAAATGTTAAACATAATTACTGTAGGGCTCAGTGATTCCACTCTTATACCCAAATATTTGAAAGCAGGGGCTCAAACAGATGCTTGTGCAACTATAGCAGCATTATTCACAACAGCCACGATTACAAACACCCCGGATATCCAACCATAGATAAAATAAGATGCATAGGCATATAACAAAATATCATTCAGCCTAAAAATCCTAGAATTTTGGTTCCTGCCACCAGTGAAGCTTGAAGGAATGTTATGTGAAATAAGCCAGGCATATAGGGGCATGCGAAGTATGATTCCACGTGTATCAGGTCCCTAAAATTGGCAAATTTATTGAGTAAAGCCAGCATGGTGACTGCCAGAGGCCAGAAGAGAGACGGGAGCGGGGTGATCAACCTGCACCTGATTCCAGTTTAGGACGATGAAGACACTCCAGGTTGTCAGTGGTCCTGGCTGCTCAACACTGTGAAAGCACTAAATGCAACAGGGTGTATAGTTACAATGGGAGCCAAGAAGATTTTTTAAAATTAAAAAAGGTGGGTGTGGAGGTGTGTGCTTGTAATCCCAGTACGTGGGAGGTGAGACAGCAAAGTCACAGGTTCGAAGTTAGCCTTAGCAATTAGCCAGACCCTCAGAAATTTAGCAAGACCCAGTTTTGAAATAAAAAACAAATATGGAGCTGGAGCTATAGCTCAGAGGTGGAATGCCCCTGAGTGGTTCAATCCCAGTACCACCCCCCCTCCAAAAAAAAAGGAAAGAAAGATAAATATATTAAAAAAGAAACAAAGGAAAATATTTTTTGAGGCATTACTATTTTCTTGCTTTAGTAGATAATGCTTATCCATCCAGTTTTTTTGTTGTGAGTTGAAAATCAGAGCCTCACACTGACCATGAGGCTGAAGCCACCTGCTGTCCCAATATTGACTTTATTGATTAACTCACCAGTCAATAACCTACATTAAAAATAAGGCGAGCCCAGTTAAATAATTAATCTGTACATTTGAACAAAGACCACAGATCTTGACTATAGTTTTAGCACTAAGTAAAAAATACCTTCTAAAACTTCATGGGATGCAACTGTTACCGTCTTATCACAATTGGGTTAAAACAATAAGATCTTAGGCAGCGTAGCAGGTAGACATCAAGCTGGAGAAGAGAGATGGGGCATGGCGCGATCCAATGCCCCGTGCACGCCATCTCTCCCCAGCAGGGTGGCGGCAGTTGGTTTAGGAAATATTTTCCACTTGTTCATCTCTCCATTTACCGAATTATCTTTTCTGCTTGGGGTGTTGGATGCAGGATATGGAAGCAAAAATTAAAAAATAAACCAAAACAACAAAACCCCAATTCAATTCTGGCAAAGGCAATTACAATTCTATTGGAACCTTTGTGGGGGCAAGAAAGGGTGCTTCAAGACAGCCCTGCTCGATCCTGAAGAGTTGGGTAATTGTTTTCTTGGGCAAAAAAAAATCCCAGCCAGGTCCCTGAGGACTAGTAAGAGCAGCTAGAGAGTGAATGTAATGAGACAAAGCCACGGGAGAATTGCGGTGGCGCAGGCCCCCAGGAGAGCCGTGCCTAGCCACCTCTTGCCTCTGGATTCTTGTCGGGTAGGGTTTCATCAGAAATGTGTTGTCTGAGCAGGGAAGCAGACCAGAGAACGCCATGTCCACACACAAAGCCTCACTGTAGCGCACTGGGGAAGGCTTTACTAGCGTGTACGGGAGGAGGAGGGGCCAGGCCCGGGTGGGACAGACCCGCCCTGAGAGATGCTGTATGTCCACAGGAAGGTGTCACTGCGTGTCTCTCTTGCAACAGTGTATAACTATATTGTCCCCATAAAGTTCTAAAAATTGTCTTTTGAATAACAACGATAAAGCATAAGTACTGTGCACATATTACACAAAAAGGTGTTATAAAACTTAACCTCAAAAGTCAGTAAGGAAAGCTGACAGGAGTCTGCCCATTGCTTTCCTCTTCCTCATTTAATTCTTGCTTTAAAGGTGTTCTCTGGTTCCCAAGTGCCCTGGCTGCAGGGGACAATGTAGAGAGAGGACAGGACAGTAGCATGAGTGACAGGACAGGCTGGAAGATCCATGACTTGGAAGTGATTTGTAATCGTAACGCTCCTCCAGAGCCTTAATGTCCTGTGCCGTATTTCTTCTTTACTACTAGAAATTTACCAAATGACCACGTGGTCTCCTTCTCCAGAGAGGAAAGGACCAGACAGACTGTAGATACATTGACATTTTCCTGGACAGGCGAGCACAGCTTCATTTGACAACACACAAGTGTGTCCCAGAACTGCTCTGTGAGCACCGTCAATTCCCAAGGTTGGGTATTATCATGTTAATCTCACAGAAAAGTAACTTAGAACAATTTTAACCATAAGTGGGCCCCGATGCAGAAAGGTGAGACAGACTGTGACTTTTTTATATAAATGTGGAATTCCAAGAATGGATGTGGAATTTATATGTTATGATTTTGAAGAAGCTGTTTGTTTTGAAAATGAATGAAATAAATGAGCCGATTAAGGCAATACTGATATGAAGAGAATAAGGACACCCAAAAACATGTGGTCTTTGAGTTCCTGCCACAAAGTAAAATAGGTGTTTAGTACTTATTCATTCACCCAGTAAACATTTACTAAGTGTTGTGCTGTTGCCGAGTCACAAGTGTGGATAAGACACACTCTGGGTTCTTAGGGCGCGGGGTGTGGAGGGACCCTAAAATACAGATGGATGCCACAGGTTGTTATGAGTGAGATGGACAGTCAGGGGTGGTGGTGCACTTTTGTAATCCCAGCACTTGGGAGGCTGAGACAGGAGGATCGCAGGTTGCAGACCAGCCTCAGCAACTTAGTGAGACCCCAAAGTCCATGTGAGGGGACAGGGTACTCTGTGGCTAACCCAAAGGTTTCTCTAAGATGTGACATTTGATCAGAACATGAACTATTTCAGCAGGAAGTGGGGATGAAGTGGGCTCTAGAGGAGCCGGGAAGCCTCCCTCCTTGAGGCTCAGGAGGATGCGGAGGGCCCTGGGAGTTTGGATCACTGATAACTTCCGCTGTGGCTGAGAGAGAGCTCAAAGCCTTTTCTACGTAGTAGCTTGTTATCCTGACACCTCTCAGATGGGGCTGAACGTGACCACCATTTGCCTGGCTCGGCCTCTCCCGGGTCGGTGGCCCGCAGCAGTGTCTGTGTGGGCTCCCTGGCCTCTGCGGCCGGCGGCTGGCCAGGGCTGCCTGCTGGCCGAGGGCCTGGGCTGTGTCGGGTGCCTGGTCTCCCCATTCCAGCCGAGGTCTCCTCCCTGGGCAGTTTTCTAGGAGTGGGCATGACTGTCTGCATTTGGAACTGGCAGGCGCCACAGGGCAGCCTGGGTTCCTGGAGCGGAGAGGCGCTCGGCTGTAATGCCCAGGACAGTCCTGCAGGCACAGGTCCAGGAGGCTGGCCTGCTCTTGTGACCAGTACTCGCCACAGTGCTATTCCTTCTACTTTACAGGAAACTCAGCTTCGGCTGGGAGGCCATGGAGCAGGTGAGCCAGGACACCTGCCTCCAGCCGCCCAAGGCCGGGCGCTCTCGCCGTTTGTGCTGCCCCCGAAACCACGAACAGTACTTCGCTTGTTGCTATTTGATTTCTGCCACACTCGGTGAGCTCTTCTTATTTTTCATATGAAACATCGCCTTGCCCTGACTTTTCAGGTTTATGGGAAAGTAGTTGCAAGGTTTCCATTTGTGAGAACGCCTTAAGTGTCCCCTCTGTGAGCTACGATGACAAATTTTCATGTAACGCTAGAGAGTCACGGGGTTTAGGGGTGTGGGCGCAGGAGGTGCAATGCTCCGATCCGTGGGGTGAGTTCCACAGATCGAGGTCTGTGTTGGCGTCCTTCAGATTGTCCTCAGATTTACTTTATCATCTTAGGTAAAATTGTTTGCCAATTTTACCTAAGATGAGAAGTAAAAGAACTTTAAACACATACTGGACTCTAATGCCATGCAGAATAACATGTTTGAAGGAAGTGTTCTGATGGCTAGAATCACTTTGAAATAAATTTAAAAAATAATAGAGTCTGATGGAAGGTTAGAAGGATTGGTAAATGATAGCTAGGTGATATTATAGAGTCTGCAATGTTAATCTCTCCTCTAATGTTCTTTCTACTTTTCTATATGTTAGAAAACTTTAATAGTAAAATCTTGGAGAAGAGAAATGTAAGCTCATCAAATGACAGAATTCTGTTCTTTATGGCTGAATAAAACTCCATTGTGTGTAGAGAGCTTCTTCTTCTTCTTTTTTTTTTTTTTTGCAGTACTAGGGATTGAACCAGGGGCATTCTACCTCTGAGCTACACTCCCAGCCCTATTTTTTATTCTTTATTTTGAAACAGGGTCTCACTAAGTTGCGGAGGACCTCACTAGGTAGCTGAGGCTGGCCGCGAACCCGGATCCTCCGGAAGCATTCACCACCACGCCTGGCTGCACATTTTCTTTATCCATTCATCTGTTGAGAGACACCTGGGTGACTTCTACAATTTACCTTTTGTGAATCATACTGCTATAAACAGAGACGTGCATGAATCCCTAGAGTGTTCTGACTTTAATTCTTTTGTAATTAAAGCTAAAAAAATAAATAGAAAAAATGGAAGCTCATGTTTTGAAACTAGGGTTAAAACTAGACTCCTCCACTTGCTAGTTGTGAAATGTAGAGAAGCTTCCAGAATATTTCCATCCTGCAGTTCCCCTGTTTATTAACTGGCAGAGATATTGACGTCTAATCTATAAATTGTGGATTAGATAAACGTGAGGGTTTAATAAACATGACTGCATAAAGAGCTTTCGATTGTTTGGCAGGCACATTGCTAAGTACTTTACACATAAACACTTCATGATAAGCCTTCAGTAAACAGTAGCTTTCACGTAAGGACACAGAACATGCTTGGAATCCTTTCAGTTGCAAGTTTTCTCTCAGAATATCTATACTCTTCCCTGATTAGCCCTGCAAACCCCTATTGGTTCTGCCTGACAAGTGTTCCTATGTATTTTTTGTGCTTTTACTGGTGCACTGCAGCCACCCTTCACGGCGGTTCCATGATGCCAACGCAGGTGCACGGGGCCCTCGGCACTTGGTGTGTCTCCTTCACTCCACCCAGTTTCCCCTCGTCCCTCGGCCCTCCCTCCCTGTACATGTGGTGAGATTGCCAAATACCGTCACATTGTCCAAAGTGCTTTTAGTGAGCACCCAGATCTTTGTTAATTGATTTTAGGATGAGAAGATACCTTACTTGATTGGTACATTATCTTTTGTAAAGAAAAGGTTAGCAAGATGCAGAATAATTTAGAAATTTAAGAATTTAAAAGCAATATATGTTTGGAAGAGCCACTGTATACCACGATGAAAAGATTATTTTAGAACCTGAAGTAATTTAATGAAGAGGCATACCACATGTTTAAATCAATGTGACCGAGTCTTTTATTCAGAGGAATGAAGCATATGCTGAGACACGGATGAACCTTGAACATCTTGCACCGTGTAGAATCTCAGTCATGAAATGCATGGTGAACTCCTGCAATCCCAGTACTCAGGAGGCTGAGACAGGAGGATCTCGGCTTTGAGGCCAGCCTCAGCAACAGCGAGGCCCTCAGCAATTTAGTGAGGTCCTGTTTCAAAATAAAATAGGACTGAGGTGTTGCTCAGGTAGGATACCCCTGGGGTCAATCCCCAGTAAAACACACACACACACACACACACACACACACACACACACACATGCGAGACCAGCTAATTATCTGAACCCATTTATATGAAGTGTCCAGACAGGAATATAGAGGCAGAAGTTGAACTAGAGATTCCCCAGGCTGGGGCGGCAGAGAGGGGCTGAGCAGTGGGGCGGGGGGGGGGGGGGAGAAAGATAGTGCTCGGAGACACTGGGTCGCTTGTGAGGTGACGAAAATGTCCTAAATTTGACTTCAGTGATGACTGGACATGTCTGGATGTGAGTACAGATAAGGTGAAAACCGTTGACTCCCTCACTCCAAATGGCTGAAGTACATGATCCGAGATCTCTCCAGAATTGTGACATGTCTCAATTACAAGTAAAAGCCATTGGTTAAAAATACAGAGTAGTAGATACTATAACATGTAAATGTGATTCTTTTTTTCAGTACATAAATTTTTCCTTAAAAATATATTTATAATAATGACATTTTTTCTATGAGAATCACAATTAAAAGTAATATTTTAAAGGTGACAATTCTTTTTCTCTATTTCTCCCCTCAGAAAATATATTTTTCTTAGTTCAATTTACTATTACAACATTTTATTAGTTGGCTTAGTCTCTGGGATTATTATAAAATTCTAGAAGAGTTCCTAGGAAATACAGCATGAATCTACACTACACTAGACAGGCAGGAGGAGAAACCCCACCCACCCATCCAATTAAAAGGATGATTTCAAATGATTCCATTTTATAGTAAAGTAGGCAAGTTCTCTAAATCATAACAATTTTAAATATGAAAAACAATTCACAGTATTTTTTATGCATAAACCCATCAATCATGTTGGTGAATGACATCTTGTTTTAAGTAAAATAAACCCAAATTTAGTTTCATTGTTTTTTCTATATCCTCACTCATTATTTTAACAGACTTATTTTAATAAAGATAGACAAAGAGACTCAGAGAAGGGAGAAAGCCGAGAGCAAAGATAAGACAAAATATGTTTAAGTTGTTAAAATAGTCCTCAGTAAAGTGACCACAAATGTAAGAAGGAAGAGGGAAAGACAGATTTCTGCAAAACCCATCAGCATTAAGGGAGTCCTCAAATATCCCAGGACCAGGCCCCCAGACAGGCAACCGGCCTCCAGTCTCTCCCCTGGTAAAGCTTTTCCAAGGCTTTCTGAGTGATGTCAGTGCAAACTTTCCCCAAACTTCCTGGAAATTTTACAAAGCAATTCACTAGAGATACAAGAAATATCTGGGGCCTTAGCCAACAGCATTCCTCCATGAAAACTACTCCTGATTTGCTTTTTGTTGTTCTTAATTGGAGTTGTGCAATTTTAAAGATTTACACTCAAGGCAACAAGCAAACTATATAAGTTTAAAGGACATGTCACAAGAGAGCGATAGTCATTTTTAACCCCACTGTGGACACGATCTATCCCTTATGTAGAAACAGGCTGGATATTTCCCATAAAAAATACTTTTAATTAGCTCTGGTGTATAACACGTTAAATGAGTAGTGGGTAAATTGTAATCAATGTCATCTAGAAAAAGCTGGGAGAAAAAAAGGCAAAAACCAAAACCAAACCAAACTCGTGTCCTATTTTTCTCCAAATTTCAGTTCTCTCTTGTGCTCGGCCTTTTAGGCAGTGGTTTTTCTTTGTGTCCTATCTGGACATGGCTCAGTCTGAGTGCTAGCTACGAGACCCGCTCTCCGCTCTGCGTTCACCGGCTCTCTCACACAGAGTCCTGTTCTGGGTGACCAGGCAGCCTCTGATGCCGCCGCTGACTCCTTCTGGCTGGCTGAGAGCGCAGCTGCCCGCCGGGAGGAGGCTTTTTTGGGGAAAGATCGCTCAGGAAAAATGCGTGTCCTTCTTGACAAGCCGTTCTGGGTTGGGTGTCCCTGAAAGTATATGGGGGTGGTGTCCCTTTAAGCAGAAGAAAAGGGCAGGTCCTGCTGTTATCCTTGACCCTCTGACAAAATAGTCAGACACTGTTTGTAAAAGAGCCGAGTAATTAAAAGTATCCCAGGGTTATAGTGAAGTAGGGCAGGTGAAACGCGCTCCTGGACGCCAGCTCGCTTTCAGGGCCCTCTCTTTTGTATTTTCTCTCTATTTTGTTTTCTTCTTTATTTCAATTTTTCATGGCACAGTCTCCCCTCTCCCACATTGTTCTTCTCTGCCTGTCACCTGATAAAATGATAAGTGCCCTTCTTGCTGCTTAGCCAGCTTCAGGTCTCTTGGGAGCTATTTGCTTCCAACCTCCAAGACACCCCCAGACTCCTGAGCGCCATTCGCTCCTCTTAATTTCAGAACAAAGAGAATACAGGAGGGCACAGAAATAGATTCAGTTGCACAGGGAAAGATGGAGCAGCTTCCAGAATTTTCTATGTGGTTGTCTTTTGCTTTCTGACAACAGAGAGGGAGACCTGGGGTGTGTTCCTCAGCTAACTCTAGGCTGACCACATTTCCCATTTAGCCCAAAACAGTAGGGGTGTGTGCTGCGTGCCCTGGCTTACTTATTAATAGCATGTATTTTCACTTTCCAAAGTGTTCTGAGTTAGACAGTAGAGCCTGCAACCATTCTTGGCTCTCTCTCTCCTTGGACTATGGAGTAATTGCTCCATAAATAGAGAAACTAGTTTTGGTGTGTGTGTGTGTGTGTGTGTGTGTGTGTGTGCATGTATATGTGTGTGTGGTACTAGAGATTAAATCCAGGGGCATTCTCCCTCTGAATTACACCCTCAGTCTTATTTTATTTTTTATTTTGAAACAGTCTCTCACTAAATTGCCGAAGCTGGCCTTGAACCTGTGATTCTCCTGTCTCAGCCTCCCAAGTGCTGGAATTATAGGCCTGCACCACCATGCCCGGCTCTGCCCTTCTCTGCTATCACATTACTATTTGTACCATCAGAAAGGGAACGACTCATGATGGAGACAGAAGCAATTCAGTACTTTTCAGATACTTTACGTAGCATCAGGAGGCCAGAGAATGTATGGACTTCAGTTGGTCAGATGGGCTGGAATCTGTTTATGGCACTCGATATCTGTGTGACCTTGAACGACTTTCTCAACCTCTCTGAACCTAAGTTTCCTCATCTGTAATTCATATGTAATAACAATTTTGTTACTCTAGATTGCTATGAGGATTAAGTAATAGATGATTATAGTTATGTACCTATATTAATCTACATAGCCACCTATTTATCCATCCACCCAACCACTCAGCTATTTTCAACAGTATCCATTATTTAAGCATCATGCCTGGCTCTGCAGCCAAACATGGTTTAAAACAATAAAAACACATTACTTTCCTTAGACAAAGCACCCAATTTAAATGCTTCAGGATTGACTGATCCATTTTTCCAAACCGGGGTCTTCTCGGTGGTGTCCTCAGGGTTGCCGGCTTTCAAGACATCACGCCCCCATCCGACAGTCCCCAGGGGCAGAAGAACGTGCTCCGTCCATCTGTGTCCATGTCTCCGCTCTTTGGAAGGGACTCTCTGCCCAGCCCCCTTTACCATTTCTCCTTCCTCCTTGGCCTGAGCTGCATTGCTTACCAACATGCTTGGCCATTCTTAGCAAGGACAGCAGGATCCCACAGAACCTTGCCGGTGTAGAAAGCTGGTGTCTGATGAAGTTAGGGCTCTGTGTGCATAGGTAGATGTAGCTTGGCCTCTGTTTACCTGCATTCCAGCAGGGATGCCATATCAGACTGCTAGTGCCATGAGTCTGAGAAGGCCACATTCTCCTCCATTTACCTGTGTGCAAAACATGGCATCGGCTTCCTGGTAGCCCCAGGTCCCTTCCAATGTTTATCGTTCACTTTGCTTAGGTTTTCTTCAACACAGCATAGTCTAGACTTACATGGCCGCCTCCCTGCTCTCATAATCTATTGGATATGGGCTGACAGAGGAGGAAGGTTGGAAGGCTGTGGCGCCAACCCCCATTCACTGCTTACTGATTCTGTGACTGCCATTCTTAAAAGAAAAAGCTCCTTGTGAACTAGAAAGAACCATGCTGATCCCAATGATGACTGGAGTCCATTTGACAATCTGCTGAGGTTAAAACATCACTGTCAACATGGTTTACATTATGATGTGAGACTATAATGCACCAATAAAAGCATATTAAAAATGCTTTTCCGTTTTAGAACTCAGGGTCATCTCAGGATGCAGGATCACAGGACTGTACCTTGAACTTGTTTCCACATTTACCCTCTGTTCCTTCTGGGAAGGGCATATGAAAAGTCAAGTGGGGCCCTCGCCTGAGCCAATGTCCTATTTTCAACAGGCTCACTGATTACACGTTATCTCCACATACCAAGTTGAGCCCCGGGACGCGAGGATGCCGAGCGACCTGCCTAAGTCCATAAAGTGGATAAGCAGCCATGACAGGACCTGCTGTGGCCGGCAGCCACAACCTTCCCGCCCTGCCTTGCACGGCCCTTCAGTGCCCACGCTCGAGCACGGCCTGCACACGGAGACCGGGGGCCGCATTGGCTTCCTTGGAGGACTTCCCTGTCCTTTTCCCAGCAAAGGAGAGTGGAGGGAGGGGCCAGGGTGCCTGTTCAGCCCTGGCTCTGGGTGGGAGTGCTTTAGTCTCCGGGTCTTGGTTTCCTCTTTGAGTGTGTTTTAGTCCGCTTTTTCATTGTTGGGACAAAATACCTGACAATAACAGCTTAGAAGAGGAAAGGTTCATGTAGCTGCTGGCTGCAGGGTGTGGTGGAGGACAGAGGCTCAGCTCTGGGGTCCAGAGCAGGGGAGGGGAAGTCAGGAAGGGGCAATGGACAGACACAGTCCCCAAGACCACCCTGCAGCAACTCATCCCGTCCAGCCAGGCCCCCCCCCCCCCTAAACCTTGCTGCATTGGGAACCATGATTTTAATGCAGGAGCTTCTGGGGAGACATTCCACACCCACACCATCATACTCCATCCCTGGCCCCAAAGCTCACACCCATCTCACAATGCAAAATGCATTCCCAGTCTCGACAGTTCCAACATCCCACAAAAGTCCAAGTCCAAAGTCTCCCCTGAGACTTGGAGCAAACTCCTAGCTGTGTGCTCCTGTAAAAATAAAAAGGCAGGTTTCATGCTTTTAACCTACAGTGCACGGGGTAAACGTCCCTAGACCAGAAGGGCGGGATAGGGATGTGGAGAAGGAATGAGAGCCACGCAAGATTCAAACCCAGCAAGGCAAACATCTGGTCCTGCAGCTCCATCAAAGATATCAAGCATCAGGTCCCAGGGTGGTGAGAGGTGGGCCCCAGAGGCTCAGGCAGTGTGTGTTGTGTGTGACAATTGAGGCTAACAATAGAGGGGCTGAGCTAGTATTTTAATAGCCTAGGTTTATAGAGAGAGCCGCCCTGCAGAGTGGAAGAAACTCAGCCTCAGAAGACAGGTCACCAAGCCGCAGTGTGAAAGACAGGTGCTGGAGACCAAGACCTGCGGGGAGGCTCCCCCAGGACCACCGCGCTCAGGAGTTCCTGATATGAAGTAGTCCTCATGTTTTGTCATTGAGATGAATGTTTTATGCCTTGTTAAAGATTTCAAATGCATTTATCAAGATTACGTCATTACGTCCACCTAGAGTCGGGTATATTTATATTTTTAGGATCCAAAAGAATTCAAGTTGTTGGTGTGAGAGCATGTGTGTGTATGCCTGTGCATGTGATACTGGGAATTGAATCCAGGGCCTCTCACATGCTAGGCAAGTGCTCTACCCGCCGCCCTGTTTCCAATTTCATTGCAGAAGGGCCTAGCTAAGTTGCCTGGGCTGGCCTGGAACTCGAGACCCTCTCCTGCCATGGCCTTCGGAGCCCGCTGCTGGGGTTGTAGACGTGCACCGCCACGCCCGGGTTGATCACCTGTCTTAGGAGATGATTTTGTTATCATGCGTGAGGCAGAACGTCCTGGGACCTCCCCAGTTCGTTGTCTCCCTGCACAGATCGGATCCTCCCAGCAGACAGCAGCCCTGCAGCTGGCTTTTCTTTCTTTGACTTTATATCAGTGCTCAAAAGTGGTTACTGAAGACAAAACTGCCTGTACCTCTAATCACAAGCTCCTCTGATTTTAGTTGGCATCTCTATGAAGGGAAATAGTAAACTCAGTTATTCTGCACCGTTTCATTATCAGGAGGGGGCCAGAGTGAGCTGGACGCTGCGTGGACCCTGAGGTCAGAACATAACCAGCCTCATGTTCTAGCTCCGTCTTGAACTGGCCTGCTCTCATCCTAGAAGTGCAAGTGATAACTGCTCTTACTCCAAGGCAAGAACAGAGGGTTATTTCGAATATTAGATGCAATAATCATTATTTAGCTAAAATAATCGTATTTACTCATATCGAGCCTTTGGAACCAATCACAGAACTAGCATACCTCTTAGTATATACAGCAGATGCCTGATAATTGATAATTATTAATAAGTATTGTTAATAAACAATTGGTGCTCAATAAATGCTTTTTTTAGTCTCACCTTACTCATTTTCCCGAGGGTTGTTTTTTTTTTTTTTTTTGGGTACTGGAAATTCAACCCCTGGACACTACCTCTGAGCCACATTCAGCCATTTTTATTTTGAAACAGGATCTCCCTAGGTTACTGAAGCTGGCCTCAAACCTGCAATCCTCCTGTCTCAGCCTCCCAAGTTCTGGGATTCCAGGTGTGTGCCACCATGTCTGACTCTGAGGTTCTTAAAGTAGGTAGTAATTGTGCTGCCGCAGAACCTACCAGATCAAATACTCTTTTCCCTTCCTTGCTGCTCTTTATTTTCTCCGCATCTGTGCAGGTGGAGGGTCAGAGGCTGGAGGGGAGAAGAAGGATGGGAAGACAGTCCTGCCCAGGCCTCCCTGCGGACACGTGGTCTGCTGAGCCAGGCTGCTGGGGGGAGTTCAGCAGCCGTTGACCCTGGAGGGCGGAGGCCAGTCTTGCAGCTGTGCTGGGATACACCTCACCGTGGGAAGGCTGGGATCTCTGGCTCTCCATCAGAACCGCTCCTCCTCGGGCGCTCAGCTTCACTCCCAGGCTCCTCCGAGCTGCAGGCTGTGACCCGATGTGAGCAAAAGCGGCAGAGAAGACACGGAATGCAGGAACCGAGAGCTCACGCCCAGGCTGCTGGAATCGACGGTGAGAACCCAGAGCTCGATAGGCTGAGGCTTGCAGCTTCTCCTTTTATTCCCTCCAGACAGACTTGCTGAACAGAGCAAAATTCTACATACAAAGTGACCTGAACCTGCTCTTGGAAAATATGATCCTTTCTTAAAAAAAAAAAAAAAAAAAAGCAATGCACTCTATGTAGAAAGTGCCCAATGCACGTTTATTTATTATTTTTAAAATAAAATTAAATTAGAAATACTGGGGATTGAGCCCAGGTCCATTCTACCTCTGGACTACACCCCAGTCCTATTTTATTTATTTTTTCAAACAGGGTCTCGCTAAGTTACTCTGTGCTACTGGCCTCGAACCTGCGATCCTTCTGACTCAGCCTTGCAAGGATCACAGGCCTGTGGCATCCTGCCCAGCTCCCATCACACGGTTAAGTGAATGCCAACCACTGGAGCTTTAGCAGTCCTGCGAGATAATCAACACGGGTAGAATGGGGTCACTCGGCCGGCAGCTGGAGAACTGACCAGAGGCGTCAAGAGGCCGGTTCAGCGGTGGCCACGGCGATGGCCGCGTGTTTCTGGACCCTAGCATTCCCCTTACCTGATTGCAGACACAGCACGGAAATATCAGCGGTGTGTCTCGCTTAGCTGCTTGTGAGTTCATGTGGCACGCTTCCACGGCAGCCCAGTGAGGTCCCTGCAGATCTGCGCTGGACTCCGACAATGGACAGATTCTTCTTCAAGTGCTGCCCCAAGGTCCCTCTATCCTGTCCTGGTTCAACCCCAACTCTCTTATGGGCCTCAATCAGAAGGTCTTGGTACCCCCACGACCTGTACTGACCCCAGAAGGGAACAGAAACTGGCTGCTGCTTCAAGAAAAAACAAGCAAGGACAGTAGCCCCTTTGGTCTCCCCCTAAAGCCTGCTTAGTGTTTAATGGGGATCGCCTCAGGTTGTAGTTGCACAGTATTCAGTGTTTGACCATCAGATCTGACGTCTAGAAAGACTATCTTGCAGCTGGGTGAGGTGGTGCACACCTGTAATCCCAGTACTTGAGAAGCTGAGACAGGAGGACTGCAGGTTTAAGACTGTCAGCAGCTTAGTGAATCTCTGTTTTAAAATAAAATATAGACAAGGCTGGGGAGTTGCTTAGAAGCAGAACACCCCTGGATTCAATCTCCAGTGCTGTTCCCCCACTCCCCATAAAGGAGAATTTTGCATGTAATGGAAGGAAAGAAAGTAAAAATAAAGCCACTTGAATCCAAATAAAAGGCTTCTACTACAGGGGTATGTGTTTGTGGGGGGGACTCCCGGCCTCAGGCTCCAGAACAGAAGACAGGAGCTGGGTACTCTCCACTGCCTGGTGAGAAGGAGGGATTTAGAGGGCAGGCCGAGCCATCACCGATAGGACCTTTTACTGCATAAGCCTCAGGTCTGCTGGAGGGAGGCCCTAGCAGAGAATCAACAGAGGTGAGACTCCATCTTTCCGGAGACGCCTGAGCAGTTGGGAGTCGGGCAGTCTGTGCACTCCAGCATTTCCAGTGTGCTGCGGTTGGCTTAGACATTCCCGTCCAAGCCAAGATTGCTTCTAACAGCTGGAGGGGCCGCCCCTCCTCCCGGCGCTCACTGGAGACCATCCGAACAGAGAGTTTAAAATTACCAAAGGCCTTTTGGGGAAAGAGCTTTTACTTTTCCAGACTGAACTGCCAAAGACCGTATGGAAATTAAAGAAAGAAGAGAAGAAAGTGGGTTGCCGTGTCTGCTCAAGAGCACTTCTCTATCCTGGTGGCTGTGTGGCTCTCGAGCTTGGGCTGCTGTGTATCCTAAAGTGTTGTTTATTTGCCTTGGCACACCAAGTTCGGATGCCGAGCAACTGTGCGAAAACATGGCGACAGGGTGAGGGAGCCAGAGGAAGCCAGTATTCCCAGAAAGGGCAGGTTCTGAGAGCCTTGCAGAGCTCGGTTCTCTAGAGGAGGGAAGCCGGGATGTTACCTCACTGCACAACGGCCATTAAAACATAATTGCGAATCCCCAGATGACAAGAGCTTGCAGCCAACGAGGTTGAAGTTCACTGCAGGGAAAGTGGAATCAGAATCAATATCGCCGCATGAAGCTCGGACAGACACAAGTTAGAAAGCGCCGCTGGGAGGGCTTTCCAGAAGAATGTAGAATGGACTTAGTTGAAAGAACAAAAAGAGAGGAAGGAGGAAAGGAGGGAAAGAAGGAAGGTAGGGAGGAAAGAAGGAAGGAGGGAGGGAGGGAGGGAGGAAGGACAAAAAGAGAAGAAAAATAAAGAAAAGGAAAAATAAAGAAAAAAAAAAGAAAGAAAGAGCAAGCCTCATGGTGGTGCATTCCTGTAATCTTAGTACTTGTGAGACTGAGATGGGAAATCACAGGTTCAAGGCCAATAGCACGTGGTAACTTAGCAAGACCCTGTTTCAAAAAAAAAAAAAAAAAAGCTGGCTGTGAGCACAGAGGTTGAAAGTCCTTGGGTTGAATCCCCAGTGTGGAAGAAAGGGGGGAGGAGGACCTTCTTCACAGAGCAGTCCTGGGACATGGGGCTCCACAGAAGCTCCTCCTGGAGACGTGTGGGGAGGCAGAGTGTCTGTGAGCCCAGAACTTGTGGTCTTCCCGCCCTCCTCCCGGGGTCCACATGCCAGCCCCATCCACCTGTGCTAGGGTGGGGCCGTGTGGAAGCCAGGCCACCGTGTCCCAGTGACAAATGCATCCGCTCGCACCATTCGTAATGTGTATAAAAGAAAAAAAAAAATGTCTGTCCGCTCTCTTCTGATCTTGGAGGCTAAGCAGGGTTGGGCCTGGAAGAGAGAGAGAAAAAATGTTCAAAATAGGCTTTTAGTACTTTCAGTAAATATTTGTTAAGCATGCGTTAAACACAGAGTTAGTTTTCTTGGACCGGGTTCTGAGGCAGGACTAATTATTACTCGGCCAGCGTAGAGAAGTGGCGGGTTTGAGGCACTTCTAGACTGACTGTTCCATATTCCCTGTGCTTTCTGGCTAACTAGGTCACTCACCCTTTCATTCATTTAAGCACTTAGCACACCTTTATCATTTGCCTTTGTTATGATTTGGGTAGAGCATGTCCCCTGGAAAAAGTTGTGCATTAGCATGCAAAAATGTTCAGAGGTGAAAGAATTAAATCCCTTGAGCCCGAGGGCCCTGATCTCAGCAGTGCTAACTCCATTGATGGGCGATGACTTGAATGGATTTATCGGGTGGGAAGGTAGGCAGGTGGGGCGTGGGTGGACAAGGCGGTCAGTGAGGCTGTGGTCTTGGGACTCTGTGTCCATGGTCCCCTCCAGTGGGACCTGCTTTGAAAATACTGGGGTGAAAGCAATGGGGGATCCCTCATCGTATTCTAGAGAATTCTGAGGGGTGCAGAGCTGGAGGAAGGAGAGAAGATAAGGGAACAGATGACCACAGCAAGAGAATAAGTGAGAGTAAAGGAAGAAGGTAGTGAGCCAGGTGTGGTGGCCCACGCTTGCGACCCCGTACTTGGGAGCTGAGACAGGAGGATCGAAGGTTTGCGGCCAGCCTCAGCAACTTGTGAGGCCCTCTGCTACTCAGTGAGACCCTGTTTCAAAAAATAAAGAATAAAATAGGGCTGGGGGTTTACTTTGGAGGCAGAATGCCCCTGGGTTCAATCCCCAGTAAAACACACACACACACACACACACACACACACGGTAGTTAAGCTACAACCAGCCTCGGTGTCCACGAACGGATGAATGGATAAAGACAGCATGATAGATCTGCATAGTGGAGTTTCACTCAGCCATGAAGAACAACGTGCCATTTGCAGGAAAAGAGTTGAAACTGGAGAGCATATTTTTGAGTGAAATAACAAAATAAAAAAGGGATTTCATGGGATTAGAAGGGAGACCACTAAGAGGAACAGCATAGGGGTTGGGGAGGAGGAGAGGGGGCTGGGAAGTACTGGGAGTGAAACTAACCTAATTTGGTCACTTCCCCATTCCGTACAATTAATATGCATCAATTAAAACTGCTGATGGAGAAAGTAATGGTTAAGAATATCTTGAGTAAAACACTTCAAATAAAAATTTGACAGATACGAGCAAGAAAACAGTGGGCTGATTATCTGAGTCCCCTTGGAGCAAAGTGACATGTGTGACGTGTGCCCAGAGGGGCCCAGGGGCGAGTCCCTGCCACGTTGTCTACCCTAAAGTTCAGGGACTGTGGGCGTGTCCCCTCACCACAGCCTAGACAACCAGCGCTCTGTTAGGATCTTCTAGAGCCCCAAGTCCTACGAGAATTCTAGTGCTGCCAGCATCTGTACCTCAAATCCAGAAAACACTAAACGGCGGGAGAAGTACTTTCCAAACCCCCCTCAGGATGAGTTTTTTAAAGTGAAACTCTTCTTTTGATATCATTGTAAATTCACACGCACTTGTAAGACACTCACAGAGAGAGCCGGGGGTTCTTTGTGTAGTCTCCTCCAAAATAACGCTTGGTGAAACTGTAGTTCCGTCTCACAGCCGGGCAACTGAGGTCAGTTCAGCCACCCATCTTGCTCAGCTGAGTTCCCCGGTTTGACGTGTTCTCATTAATGTGCGTGTACTTGGCGCTTTGCAATCCGATTACGTGCACAGCTTTGTGTATCCACCTGCAGTGGAGCCCCAGCATGGTTTTCTCACCACAGTGACTCTCTCTTCAGGTTGCCTTTCTGCTGAGCACACTGTAGGGAGCAGAGGGATTTGAGGGTTGATTCGGGAAAGGAGGAAAGGCAAGACCTCAAGGCCTTGACCACACAGGTGTGCCAGACATTGCTTTGATGGTTTGTGTGTTGGGCGAGTCCCTCACAGGGATGAGAGTATGGGGTGGCTCCTTGGAAGCGGGCGGGGGCGTAGGTATCTAGGTAAGGTCTGCTGGCCGCACAGGGCTGAGTCTCTGGGTCCCAGAGCTCTGAAGGCAGCGGCCGCTTGTGGCCGTCAGAGCAGAAGGGCTTTTCTATGAGCAGCATATGTTGGCTGCAGTTTCAGAGGGTTTGAAAAGCAGACAGTCTAAATGGCTGAAAATCTGCTTACCTGAGCTGCATTTAAAACCCTTGGTTGAGCTGGGCATGGTGGAGCACGCTTGTAATCCCAGTACTTGGGAGGCTGAGACTAGAGGATCTGGGTTCATGGCCAGCCTCAGCTTGTGAGGCCCTCCACAACTTAGTGAGACCCTGTTTCAAAAATAAAGAATAAAAATAGGACTGAGGATGTATCTCAGAGGTAGAATGCCCCTGGGTTTAATCCCCAGTACCACAAAAACAAACACCCTTGGATGTATAAAAGCTTGAATTTGATGCTGGCAGGCTTTTGGATGTGAGTCTCAGCACATCCTGAAGATTCATACAACTCGCCCCTACACAGAGGCCAGGCGGCGGCGTTAGGCATTGGGCTCCTCTGCATAACACGTGCTCTCCCTTCTACTCCACGACCCCCAGCTCTGTCCTCAGCAACCCCCAATCCATCATCTCATTTCTGCTGCTGGTGCGTCATTTCAAAAAGTTCTGTGAGTGGAATTGTATCGCATGTAAAATTTTGAAATGCACTTTCTCACCTAGTGCAACTCAGTGGCGATCCTTTCAGATCGTGTTCTTCATTCCTTTTTACTGTTGAGTAATATTTCATGATAGAAACGCACCACAGTTTGTTTAACCGGTCCATCAGTTGAAGGGCGACTGGATAATGTCACTTTTGATTACAAGAGAATGTAGAGGATTTTGTGTAAACATAAGTTTTCATTTATCTGGAATAGCAAGTAATGTAATTTCTGGGTCACATGGCAACTGCATTCTTAGTTTTTCTTGTAAAGCAATGGCCATGCTGTTCATCCCGAATGGCTCCACCATTTGACTTTCCCATGAAGGAGTTTCTCTGTATCACTGTTAGCATTTGATGGTGTCAGTATTTTTAATTTCAGCCATTTTGATTGAAGCATGAGGATATCCTCTTTATTGCTAATATGCCTTATTTTTAGAGCAGTTTTAAATTCACAGCAAAAATGAGCAGGAAGAACAGATAGTTCCCACGTGCCTCCACCAAGACACGTGCATAGCCTCTTGTACTCTCAACATCTTGTACCAGAGGGGCTCGGTTGTTACAGTTGACAGAGCCCACGTTAACACACTGTTATCACCCCAAGTCCATAGTACACTTGAGGGTTCACTGTCGATGTATATTCTATGGGTGTCAACAAATGTGTAATGACATATCCACCATTACCGTAGGCTAGAGAATGATTTCACTGCCAAAAAAATTCCTCTCTGCTTTTCCTGTTCATTCTTTCTTCTCCCCAAACTTCTGGAAACACAGATCTTTTTTATTGTCTCCACAGTTTTAGCTTTTCCAGAATGTCATATATTTGGAATCATACATTATATAGCCTTTTAATTTGGGCTTCAATCATTAACTAATATGCAGTCAAGATACCGCCACATCTTTTCTTTTTATTAACAAATAATCCACTACATGTATACAGCATAGTTTATTTACCCATTTTCTAACTGAAGGACAGCTAGGTTGCTCCCAAATTTTGGTAATTATGGTCTTGCTAAGATTCTGAGGGTTTTACTAAGCGGCTAAGGTTGGCTTTGAATCTGCAATCCTCCTATTTCAGCCTCCCAAGTACTGGGATTACAGGTGTGTGCCACAACTCCCAGATACAAATTTAATTTCTTGAATAGTTATAAGACTATTTGGGTTGTTTATTTAATTTGATTGAGTTTGGTAGATTGTAATTTTCAAAGAATTGATGGATTAGTTCTCTGTTGCCTAATTTAAGACTGTAAAATTGTGGGATTTTTTTGTATTCAATTAATGACTAGAAGGTCTATAATGACATTCATATCTCATTCTTGAAATTGGTAATTAATATTCTTTCTCAATTTTATTTTTGTCAGTGTTACTAGATCTGTATCAGTTTTATTGACATTTTTCAAAGAACCCAATTTTGGTTTCTTCCTTTTATCTATTGTTTAAAAGCAAACATGTGAAAACCAAAATTAAAAATGCAGTATCACTTGCAATTAACTTTTAGCTTCATCGATTTATGTTCTTATCTTTGCTATTTCTTTCCTTCCGCTTGCTTTGGTTTTATTTTATTTTCCTTTTTCTTGTTTCTTGAAATAGAAACATAAACTGAGACCTTTACCCATTTTCAAAGTATTTAGTGCTATAAATTTCTCTCTTGGTACTGTTTTAGCAGTGTTCCACCCATTGTCATATATGTTGTCTTCATTTTTCTTTAGTTATGTGTCTTTTTATATTTCCTTTGAGATTTTTTTTTTCTGACCCATGGGTTGTTTAAAGTGTGTTGTTTAATTTCCAAATGTTTCAAGATTTTTTTCTGTTTTCTATTTCTATTGACTTCAGTTCGATTTCATTTAGGCTAGAGAACATACTATATGTGATTTCAATTCTTTCATGCTTCTTGAGTTTGTTTTAGAGTCCAGGATGGATTCTCTTGGTGACTGTACCATGTAAACAATGTACAATGTGCTACTACTGAGTGAGACATTGTATAGATGCCAAATATGTTTTGTTGGCTGGTGGTTTTGCTCAGTTCCATATCTTTGCTAATTTTCTGTCTGATGGTCCCATCAATTACTTAGAGTGGGATATTGTTGTCCCTACTGAAGTATGTATATTTTGTATAAATGCTAAATTTATTTCACTTGTCATTTTTAGGGTACTTTATAACATGCTTAACTTCTCTATTGGATTATTAACCATTGATCCTGATTGGAAAGCCATACTTCAGAGTCACTTAATGTCTGTACTAGACTTCTGCTTTTTAATATAGTTTCTTTAAAATTTGTTACTTTGATTAGATTGTAAGAAATCTTTCTTTGTTATTTCTAATTTTTCTTCTGTAGGGATTTTCAATTTTGAGGGTTTTTCCACTAAGACTAGTTGTGCTGAATAATGCCTGAAGAATAAGATCAAATTTGAATGTTTTTATTGAAATTTCCCAGATTCCATCATTTAGAAATAATTTGGTATCTGGTATTCCATGTAAGATTTCATGCATATCTAAATATCTTTACCTTCTCCATCAACATTAACATTCACAATCAAACTTGATTTCCAATAGATATTCATAATACTCTGCCATTTGGTATTTAAATAATTCATAACTATCTTTGGCATTGTTTTATATTAATCATTATTAATTAATCATTATGCTTTAAATATCAACATAGTGAACTTTTTATTTGATTAAAGAAAACATTGTGAGTATTAACTTTCAAAAGTAAAGTGGGGTTTATTAGATAAAATGCTTTAAAATGGCACTAAAGGCTGGGAATGAAGCCCTGTGGTAGAGTACTTGCCTGGCATGTGTCAGGCTCTAGTTACTTGATTATTTTGGTAAACAAGAGCAATGCCTTTACGTAGTTTATTGTCTATCTGTGAGAACATACACATTATATTTAAAACCAGCTAATTAAAAAATTACATACATGTGCTGGGCATGGTGGTACATGCCTGTAATCCCAGGGAGGCTGAAACAGGAAGATGGTAGGCTTGAGGACAGCCTCAGCCACTTAGCAAGACCCTCAGCAACTTAGGGAGACACTTTCAAAAACAAAACAAAACAAACAAACAAACAAACAACAACAACAAAAAAACAGGGCTGGGAGTGTAGTTCAGAGGTAGACTGCCAGACTGCCCCTCAGTTCAATCCCCAGTACCACACACACACATACACAGAAAGTACCTATATGCAAAGGTGCAGTGAAAGAGAAGGAAATAGACAAATGAGCGCTATTACCAAGGACAACGAACGCCTGGTGCAGACAGTGTGGGTGGTGAGAGATGGCACCCCCAGGAATGCACAGCAGCCGACCCCAAGTGCAGGTGGACGGAGGAGTCACCCAGAGGCAGACCTGGGTTTCTGGCCTGAGCGACCAAGGGGACAACGGTGCCATGTGCTGAGACCAGACTACGTGATTGCAGGTGAGAGGGTCAGAGTTCAGCCGCAAAAGGCTGCTGAGAACACTGGCAATTTGGGAAAGCAGGACTGTAAATAGAAAAGAATCTTGTGTTTACTTCCGTTAAGTGAATGCCGAAGTATTGTTCCTAAATTGTTCAAACCCACACACTGGGGACCCCCAGGCCTGACAGAGTGTCTGGATTTGGGCGTCAGGAGTTGGCCTAATGCTTAGTAATCTGTCCCCAGGAGTTCTAGAGCCAAAGGGATTACATTATAAACTGCTGTTTCCATCCTGGCAGAAACCATTATTTTCTTATTTTCTCTCCCCTCCCTCTCCAATTTTCTATGAACTCCTTACTCTACCTTTTCCTGCAACGGAATTCAATATGGATTAGTATATGGACGGCCGCTAATTATTCTACTTTGGCATAGTTCGGTAATTGTTTGATCATTACCTTTCAACATTACCTCTACTTGTTTAACTTCTTTCTTTTCTCTGCTGCCCACTTAATTTTAGAAGGCACACATTTTCTCAGCTTACATGATGCCCAAATCATGAATTATCTGTCCTATCTGATTACTTAACAATCCCACGTAGGTAAATAACTCACCTGGTCCCTTCTGTTGATGACCGGCCAGAGCCAAAGCAACTCCACTTTATGAAGGCTTTCCACTTACCGGAAAAGTGCCATATCTTGCTTCCGGAGACTCCCACAAATCTTGCTTGGTATAAAATCCAAGGGCCCTTTAGATAACCCTTTCCTGCCTTAAGAACTCCCTGCTTTCCCACCTTAAGAAATACCAACCAGAATTTGAATTCCCTCCTGATTAACCTATATGAATCCTCTGCCTTTAAGCAGACACAGGCTCCATCTTTTAACTAACACCCACCTCGGCAGGTTTTATCTCAGCAAAGCCTGTTCTGCACTAGAGCCATCTCCCTCTCTCTCCCTGACCTTTCACCTTTCAACTTCCTTGTCTTTTTACCTGACTAATTTTAACATACATCTATTGAAGCAGACAGGAGTGTGTACATGGTATCATATGAGAGTCAACTATCCCAAGGCTCTTAAATAGTTCCTCTGGGAGGCTGAGACCGGAGGATCCGGGTTCGAGGCCAGCCTCAGCTACCTAGTGAGGCACTCTGCAACTTAGTGAGACCCTGTTTCAAAATAAAGAATAAAAAATAGGGCTGGGGTTGTAACTCGGAGGTAGAATGCCCCTGAGTTCAATCCCCAGTACCGCAAAAAAAAAAAAAAAAAGTTCCTCTGCAGACACCGAAAAGCTGCTCACAGATGAAACATTTCCTTACATTCACCTTTTCAGAAGGTCCTTTGACATTGGGCAGCACTTCTGGTGAAAGGCACTAGTATCACACTGCCTGTGTTCAAAACTGGCCCGACAAAGTTGGGTAAGTACCAAACCTCTCTAAGGATCAGTACTAGTCTGTAGTCTACAAATACAGATGATAATTATATCAACATTTGTTAAATTACTGCAAGAAGTGAGTTAAATGAGAACTGAATGAGGTCTTCATATCTGGCTCATAGTGGTCACTCAGTAAGATTCAGCTACCACTTACCGAGAATTTTTATTGCCTAAACATATTAAACTTAATATCTCTGACCCTTGCAGCACTCATTTTAGCTTTATTATTATTTTCACAGATGAAAAAAAACTGAGTTGAAGTGATTTTCAGTAACTTGTCTAGAGTCAAACAGATAGTAAAAGAGAGCTCCAAGAACTGACTCTCACTCTCCCCGCAATATTTCCATTTAGCCTCAACGAGTATCCCAGGGGCATTTGATGATGTGGAAAATACATGCACATGATAAATGATGTCTTATTCAAATGACCTGCATTATTTGACTAATATGACCAATAATTACCAGTAATTAAACCTACTTAGAGTTAGTACCTTCTCAATTTTATGTAACTTATATAATCTTTTTTTGGTTCTTTTTTTTTTTTTTTGGTGCTGTATTAGAGATTGAACCTAGGAGCATTCTACCTCTAAGCTATACCTCCAACTCTATTTTGGTTTTTGCTTTTGAAACAGAGTCTCGCTAGGTTGCTGCGAGTCTTGCTGCATTGACGACCCTGATCTCGAATCTGCAATCCTCTTGTCTCAGCTTCCTAACTACTGAGATTACACACGTGTACCACCATGCCCAGCCACTGTGTCTGCTTGTTTGTTTTTGTTGTTATCAAGATATTTTGTATGCTCCAAATATGGGAAGCCAAGATATCTCTAGATTCCCTCTGTTGTAGACAATGGACCCATGGCATGTTAAATGTTGATTTAGCTATTGCTGGAATCTATTCCCAGTGAACATCTGCTCAATTTATTTTGCTGATGTAGTACACCAGCAGTCTTTTACGCAGCAAGTCTACTCATCCACCTCATTAAAGCCTAGCCTATTTCCACTAGTCACTCTGAGAATGAACATTCAGGTGAAAAAAATATTAGAAGTCCGGATGTTTTATCTAGCTGAAGCTGAAAATTGAGATATTTAAATGAATATCTACAAAGTATTTTATTTATTTCCAGTGATGCAGGAAGAACTGAGGAACTTAACTCAGAATTTATTAAGTTGATCTGCATGTTCTAACTAAAGTGCATTTGAAGGGAGACTCTTGTGGATGCCCTGAAGATAAGGAAATCGCATTGCTGCGTGTCTAGGTCCCCCCACAGTGAGATGCGGAGCCTGACTCAGAATGTGGCCCAGCACTGTAGCGCAGGGCAAATCTGGAGGGTAGACACCTATAACCCTTCACGGGTTAGTCCTCAGGACCCTGGAGGAGTCCTTGGCACTCCTGCTTGCTCCCCTTCCCACTGGGACAATGATTCCAGACACTCGCTCAATAATTTTAGACCTCTAAAATGTCACTTAATCTCCTCCTGTGTTAACACGTGTTGTGTGGGTGTGTGGGTAGGGTTCAGGTGGACCGCCACCAAAGACAGTTTCAATCTGTAGTTTATGTAACTGCCAGAGTTAGATCTAAAATGTCCCCTAGAGAGCTCACTTAATGTGTGGAGCTGATGGAACAGAGTCAAGAGGGTTGCAATCCCAGAAGTGGATAAACCCATTGCAATGGACTGACCTGGGTGCTGCCTGGTGGGCTGTAGGGTGGGGCCCTGGGGGTGCGGCCTTGGAGATTGTATAAAGGGTTCCTCTTCCCCCTTCTCTCTCTCTCCCTCTCTCCACCCCGGACCCCGGCTCTCATGATGTGAGGAGCATAACCCATGTGCTCGCCCTCTCTCTGCTTTCCACCACCATGCCCTGACAGCTGTGGTCCCCTGCCTCACATAGACCAAAAGAAAATAAATCTTCTTTCTTCTAAGTTATGAGGTCAGATCTTTAGAGTATGACTGCAAGAATGCTGACGGATACAATAACTCTATGGCACTTGACACAAGTCAGCTATTTCTGTGCAATTACTTCTATGAATGATTGTCAATTCTAGAGACCCTTGTTTGGGGGAGTCATATCTGCTGTTTGTGAAAAGCAAGGTCCAAAAAAGTGGACAAGAAAAATATGCATGAGTACCACCAGCGAGCCCCAGCACCAACTCTCTGTGCCGATTCATTCTGCCAAAGCTCCAGATGGGAGACGGGACTGAAGGTTGCAGAGGAGAACAGAGCAAAAACAAACTTGTATTTTTCCATCAAAGCGAGTTCCACTTGAGTTTCACAGGAAGAAGTAGATGATTAGACAATTACTTTCACTTTCTAAAAAGCTACGGATAAGAAATGTGCTCCGGATGTTATTCAGGGACCAAAATAGTTTGGTAATATTACAATTGCTGGTACTTATCATCTTAATGCAAGGAAAAAGACAAGGTCATGGACATGTGAATAAAGTTTCACATATTAAATAAAATCGAGCCAGGCGTGGTAGCACAAGACTGCAATCCCACTGCAATCCCACTACTTAGGAGGCTGAGACTGGTTGGTTCGAGGCCAGCCTCAGCAACTTAGCAAGGCCCTTGGCAACTTAACAAGGCCCTTGGCAACTTAACAAGACCCTGTTTCAAAATAAAAACTGAAAAGGGCTGGGAGTGGGAGTGTAGCTCAGAGGCAGAATGCCCCTGGGTTCAATCCACAGCACCACAACAACAAAAAAAATTTTTTTGAGTAAAAATTTAACAGCTCTGATTTGTACATTTATATTTAATCATTAATGCCATATTTGACCTTTTTTTTTTTTTTAGTTCTTGAGTCTTTTTTAAATCTCTTTTGCTTCTAATGTGGTAGAATTTTATGTTTAAGTGTCTAAGAGTGTTGATGTCTGGCAAATTATGGACCAGAGACCACACCCATCCCACCTTCTATATTGCTCAGCCTAAAAACTAAGAGCTAATTTGGTTTTGGTTTTTATATGGAGGATTAAACCTAGGACATTCTACTTCTGTGCTCCATGCCCAGCCTTTTTTTTAATTTTTTTATTTTGAAACAGGATCACACTATGTCGCTACTATGTCACTGAGGGTCTCTCATTAAGTTGCTGAGGCTGGCCTCAAACCCGCAATCCTCCTGTCTCAGCTTCCAAGCACTGGGATTACAGTTGTGCACCACCTTGCCCTGCTAAAAGGTTTCTTGAAAACATTTTTTTAAAGGCTAAGACATCAGGAAGCATATCTCATTGCATATAAAAGTTGTATGAAATTCCAATTTCAGTGTCTGCAGATAACACTTAATTGAGGCATAGCTCAGTCATTTCCAACAGAGCTGAGTTGTTGCAACAGAGCCTCAAAGCCTGTAGGTAATACTTACGAGCTCTTTCCAAACAAAAAGAAAATCTTGCTCCCTGATCTATGAATCAATTTTCACATCTTTAATTTCCTATCTCTGCTTTTTGTCTTTCACTTTATTTTCTCTCCTACAAATGGTTAAAATAAACCATTAGTATTTGCTTGTAAAATAATTCACTTTATTTACTGTATACAAAGATTGGTGTGTAGACTATGTCTAGCGACATTACTAGAAAAGGTCCAGGTGGCGGTGCCATTTACTGTTTAACATACTCTAGGGTGACAGTGGGATCTGAGGAACCCAGGCCTAGAGACTGTAGAGCCCTCCACGATGGCTATTTCAAAACACATTTTAGCTCCCTCCAAAATGCCAGGAGACACTACTGTGCTGCCCAATTTAAAATATTGCATGTAACTGAAGGAACTAATGCTATATATTTTTGAAAGTGTTCCAGAATTCATGTTTTCTGCTAATTAAAACTGGCCATTTCCCCTCATAATTACTGTGACTAATTAGGCTTCACTGTAATGGTTTTACATAGTTTTCTGCCTTTTTTCCCTAAATACAGGCTTATCATTTTTATTCATTAGTGTTCTGAAGGAAAAAATAGAAAGAAAGCAATTATACTAGAAATTACCATGAGATTACAAACGATGGAATTCTTAATTACATATACACAAATTACTTACTCTGTGTCACAGGGAAGACACAGTGAGATGGTAGAGAACAGAGCTTAGTGCTTGGAAATTAAAATTTACATTGGGGCCAGGAAAAAGAACTGAAGACGCAAAGTGGCAAGACGCCGCCTGTTCCCTGAGCCGAGCAGAGTAATCGAAGCTTTCATAGTCTCGCTAACTGTTGTGTAGTCCTGTGAAAAATACTTCACAACTCTGTTAACTTACAGAAAGATCAAGAGCAGTTTTAGCCTCAGAAATAGCGGCTAGGTGTCCCATAGAAAGGTCATTTAATTTTGGTTGGGGGCTACACAGCGTAATGGTTCACATCCACGTGTTTTCTAGTCAAAAGATGCAGATGCCATTGGCTTGAGTTCTTTGAGAGATGGGGCTCGTAGGTTTCTGGTGGTGGTGGATCTTAGAATTCTGAGGAAGCTGCATACTGTCTTCCACAATGGCGGTACTAATGTGCACTGCACTGATCCTTTGCCAGGGCCCCCCCTCTGCCCTGCCCTCTCCAGCACTTGCTAGCTTTTTGGTAACAGTCATTGAATGAGTGTGGGGTGATGGATTTGTTAATCAACCGGATTTGATCATTACACATGGTGAACATATATAGAAACATTACATTGTACCCCATAAATTTAGTTATATTTTTGTCAAGGAAAAATAAAGTGAAAATATTAAAGAAAGGGATGAAGACATAACTTACCTCATTTGTTTCAAGATTAAAAACTCCACAGACCAGAGTTCCATGTTTCCATAAACAGGGATTTGCTCCTAGTAGGTTGGGATTAGCAATGTTTTTGAGTAATTCTCCATTGGAAAGCAGCTTTCGGAGTTCTTATGCGTCTCAGGAAGCTATCCGATTATTAATAAACACTCATTCCAAGGTTTGCATGAAGCGAACTAATAACCATGGTTTCTCGGAAAAAAATAATAACTTTAAGTATTAGGACAACACAATCTGTCTTCTGATTTTTACAAAGTTCCCCAGGCTTTCAGTTGATTTAAGCTAGACAAGCTGGAGGTATAAACCTTTTATCTCTAATCCCCCAAGATAGCCAGCTCCAGTCAAATAACCACTTTAGACTCGCGCTTCCTGAGGCCCCCGACAGACCCACACTCTCCCTCTCCGACTCCTTCCTTGGGCGCTGTTTTCTTTCCCAACAGAGATCTGACAGTCTGTAGACTCTGTTGTTATTTATTTGTAGCACAGTAAGCTATGCTGTCAGCCCCTGGGTGAGGGTTATGAGATTAGTACGAGAGTTTATGCATTTGACTGTGCTGGGAACAAGATAGGAAAAATCGGGGCTTTGCACCCCTTTGCTTGGTATTTCTCTGTTGTCCATCAACGAACCAGATTTGTGCTGCCTCAGGTGTTAAGTGGAGGACTCTTCTTTTTCCAGAGTTTAGAGTACTAACCTTGCCACTCTGTCTGAAGAAATAAATGTCTTTCTACCTTTCAGGCAGCATCTGTTGGATTGGGCTGGGTCTACAAGGCAGACGGACAGGTAGTAAATACTACGTTGACTTAGAATGCTGACCGTAGTGGGAGGTTTACTGCTGTGATCATCCGCTGTGTGGCAGTAGAAGAACTGCCCGACAGAGTCTTTTTCAAATATTCTATCTATCTATCATCTATCTATCTATCTATCTATCTATCTATCTATCTATCTATCTATCTATCTATTTTTGGTATTGGGCGTTGGGCCCAGAGGCGTTCTACCTCTGAGCTATACCCTCAGCCCTTTTTATTTTTTATTTTTTACTTTTTTGCGTACTGGAATTGAACTCAGGGTCATTCTACCTCCGAGCTACACCCCCAGCCCTATTTTTCATTCTTTATTTTGAAACTGAGTCTCACTAAGTTGCGGAGTGCCTCACTAGGTAGCTGAGGCGGGTCGTGAACCAGGATCCTCCGATCTCAGCCTCCCAAATGCTGGGATTACAAGCGTGCGCCACCATGCCCAGTTTATTTTTTATTTTGAAGCAGGGTTTCACTAAGTTGCTGAGGCTGGCCTCAGACCTGTGATCCTCCTGTCTCAGCCTCCCAAATACTGGGATTACAGGTATGCACCACCAGCCTGGCCAAAGTGGTGTGAACTGTGATGGTGAGTAGCTATGTAGATGGGAGGAAAACTGTCACCTGTTTTCCTTCTTTGCATTCTGTCTACACCACAGGGGTCCTGCATCCCGAGGTGCAGTGTCCTTCTTTGAATACTGTTGGGGTTTAGTTTTTCCTCTCCTCTTCCCTCTCCCTTTGTAAGTGAATCTCTGTTGGACGAATAAGACCTTGGCGGGGTGTGGCTCTAAAACAGGCTATTCTTTCCTTGGCTACTTGGTTTTCTGATTGATGAACAGTGCGAATTTATCTCTAAAGTCTGTCCATTTTACCTTTAAGTGTCTCACATCGTCTGCTTCCTTTCACTGTATTTGCACTTTGACTGCAGTGCCGCAGCCTCCTGCCCCGCCGGCGGCGTGGTGGCGCCTCCTCCAGGCGGCGTGTCTGGCACTTTAGCCTTCTCATCTCTACTCCTTTCTTCTGGCCCCGCACCTCTCCCTCTCTCCCTCCTCCTACCCCTACCCCTCCTCCTCCCAGTCTCTTTTCTTCTCTTTTTCCTTTTCTCTCCTTTCTGAGACAGGGTTTTACTAAGCTGCTCAGGCTGGCCTGGAATTCATGATCCTCCTATCTCCGGCTCCTGAGTAGCTGGGATTACAAGGTGTGCACCACTGTATCCCTTTTACTTATTTATTGTTCATCGCCCCCAGTCCCAACGTGCTGAATCTCTAGTGGCTGGAACCATAATTAAAACACAGTACATAAGCAATACTGATTAAATCAGCAAGCTAGTAGTCTTTATCTTAATTCTTTGTTTTGTTTTTTGTTTTGGTAGTGGGAATTGAACCTGGGGACATTTTACTTCTGAGCTATTTGATGAAGTTGCTTTTCTTGAACTTATCTGAATTTTCTTGGCTTAAGGGACATGAGGAGGCCGAGAGTTGCAGGAACATCCCTGGAGGTGGAGCTGCCATGTTTGATGCTACAAATGAGGCGGCAGTGTTTCTATTTCATAATAGTAGTCCCTGTATGTTTTACTTTTTCACTGATGTTTACTTCCTGTAGTCTTACAGTGTTGTTTGGGGAATGCTGTTCTGGTTGATGGCTGTTTGTTCTCAGCGTCTGGAGGATATCTGACCACTGGTTTTGTCTTTGGTCACCACTGTTGAGAAGCAGGCTCTCAGTTCCTCTCAGTTCACGTGCAGGTAAACCGTGTTTTCCTTGAGCTACTTTTAAAGTTTCCTTCTTGTTCTTCATGAGTTACCCTTGGGCTAAAATATTTTGGATGTGGATTTCCTTCTGTTTAACCTACTTTTAATACTTCTGACTTTTTAATGGAAAATTCATGTCTTTCTTTTAATTCTGGATGTCTCAGCCATTATCAATTCAAATATTACTTATTCCATACATTTTTAAAGTTATAAATTAGCAAATCACAATTGTATATGTTTGTGGGGTACAAAGTGATGTTATGATTTATGAATGAATACAATGTAGGGTAATTATATCAAATAATTAACATCATCATCATCTCAAAGAATTATAGTTTTTGTAGTGGGAACTTTTGAAATTTACTCTTAGCAATTTCAAAATGTACAACACATTGTTGTTACTGTCCACACTGCGATAGCCGTAGCCTTTCAGCCTGGGGAACTGTCACCTGCTTTCCTTCTTTGCATCCCATTGTTTCAGATTCCCCCTGTCTTTCTGTGAGCGGCTTCTTTCACCTGACATAATGTTCTGCAATTACATCCGTGTGGTCACAGTGATAGAATTTCCTTCTTTTTAAAGGCTGAGTAATATTCCTTTGTGTATATGTACCACATTTCTTTGTGCCTTTATCTGATGATGCACATTTAGGTTGGTTCTATAACTCAGCTATTATGAATAGTGCTGAAATAAAAATGGGAGCGGAGACATCTCTTTGACAAAGTGACGTCAGGTCTTTGGGGTAAATCCCCAGAACTTGGATTGCTGGATCATATGGTAATTCTATTTTTAGGTTTCTGATGACTATCCATGCAGGTTTCCATAACGGATGTGCTAATTTTCATCCCCCAAAGTGTATAAAGATTCTATTTTCTCTTCATCCTCACTAACATTTGTTATCTTGTATTTTTAAAATAATAGCCATTCTGACAGGTGTGAAATAATACCTGGCTTTAATTTGCATTTCCCAGACAGTTAGTAAGGTTGGACATTTAAAAAATATATCTGTGGGTCCTTTGTAAGTTTTCTTTTGAAATATTTATCCATGTTCCCCTTGCTCATTTTTGAGAGCTTTGTGTTCTCTTCATGTGTTGTCTTCATTTCTTATATATTTCAGGTATTAATATCTCACCAGATGTATAGCTTGCAAATACTTTCTATTGACCCATAGGCTGTCTCTACCCCACTAATTATCTCTTCTGATGTGAAGAAGCGTTTTAGTCGTATGCAGCCTCATTTGTCTATTTCTGTTTCGTTGTCTGTGCTCTTGGGGGCATATTCAAATGTTCACTGCCAAGACCAAATCATACAGTTTTCCCTGTTTTCTTCTAGTACTTTTATATATTCTGTTAATATATTTAAATATTTAATTCCTTTTGAGTTGATTTTTGTACACAGTGTGAGAGTAGAGTCATCCAACTTCAGACTATCCCTTTACTTATTTTGTTTTTCTGCCACCTTTGTCAAAAACTAATTCATCATATGTAATGATTCATATATTTGGTTGTTCTAATGTTGGATGCATACATATACATATACATATATTTATTATACACTTCTTATAAATTGACCCCCTTATTACTATATACTTTCCTTCTTTGTCTGTTTCAGTTTTTGACTAAAAGTATCTTTTGTTTGATGTAAGTAAAACTACCCGTGCTCTCTTTTGATTTCTACTTGCCCCTGGTATCTTTTCATTCCTCCACTTTTAGTCTGTGTGTATCTTTTAAAGTGAGGTGAGTCTCTTGTAGGCAGCATATAGTTGTGTTTTAATTTTCTATTCATTCAGTTACTTTATATCTTTTTACTGGAGGATTTACTCTATTTATATCCAAGCAATTGTTCAGAGGTAAGGACTTACTTGTGCAGTTGTTCTGGTTGTTTTGTAGATTCTTTCTCTTTTGCTGTCTTCCTCTGTGGTTTGATGACTTTCTGTAGTAGTATGATGTAAATTGTTTCTAATCTTTGCTTTAAGCTTCTACAGAAGATTTTTGCTGTGTGGCTACCATTAGGGTTACATAAAATGTCTTATATTTATAACAGTCTATTCCAAACTGGTAACAATTTCACTTCGATTGCATACAGAAACTCCTTATTGTAAGTTTTTACTGTCAGAATTTACAACATTTTGTAATGTTTATTTCTTAATTTATTTTAGCTACAGTTATTATTAATAGCCTTGTCTTTTGATTTTATGCTGAGAATGAAAGTGCTTTATGTGCCGTTATTGCAGACCTAGAATCTGAATGTGGCTCCTTTTTACTTTTATTATTGGATTTTGTGCTTGCAAGTGTTTCATGTTATTAATTAGTAGCTTTTTGTTTCTACTTAAGGAACTCTCTTTAGCAATTCATTTAGGGCAAATTTAGTGATGAAATTCCTTAGTTTTTGTTCTTCTGGAAAATTTGTATTTCTTCCTTACTTCTGAAAGGCAGCCTTGCTAGATAAATTGCTCTTGGTTGGCAGTTTTTTCCTTCAGTACTTGGAATATGTCATCCATTCTTTCCTGGCCCACAGGGTTTCTGCTGAGAAACCTCTGACAGACGTATTGGAGACCTTCACAATCACAAGCCTGGCTTGTGATTCTGGAAGGACTGGCTAGTGGAGGCCTCAGGCAGACGGGGTCTCTAATGGGCTGGGATACTACCCTTGAGCTGATGTCAGGTGTGGCTGCTAGCTGGGCTCTGCTGGCTGGCTCTGCTATCTAGGGAGCCAAAGCCTCTGGCTGGGCATGTGATAGCTTCCCTGGCAGTTCCACTGTTTGGGATCTGCAGATGTACAGAGCTGCACTCTGAGCTTTTGGGTCAGCCAGAGTGGCTCAAGGTAGGATGAACTTTCCACTGTGCTTCAGATGGCAACCAGCTCAGCTGCGCAGACGTGTCTGCTCAGACACACAGAGGTGCCTCCCAGATCCACTCTCTGTCTGTGTTCCCGCTTGGCCCTGGGCTGTCCAGCTGTGCCACTGCCCCCAGTGCGCCCCAGGAGGTGAGACCAGCCTGGGCTTCCTGGGAAGCCTCGTGAAGTGCTATCGGGGCAGAATATCTGCCTCCATTTCTCATTCCCCCTGCAGAAACAATGGACCAGGAACCCATGACCTGCCCAGCATCCACTGACGTGAGGTAAGGGTGGCGTGGTCAAGGTCAGACCCCTCTTCTCATGCTCCTAATCTGATTTCCATTAGTCCTTTGGACTTGGCTGGTATCCTAGTCTCACCTCCAAGAGTGGAGGCTTTCAAGGAGATTCTCTGGCCTGTAGATGGTTGCTGGTGAAACTTTCTGTGGTGGGATTTGGAGCTTTTGTGTTATATTTGACACAAAATATTTTTTTCAGATACTATTAGACCTCTTATTATATCTAATCAGCAAACTGACTTCTTCACTGGCTTTTAAATTTCACTATACATGATGCATCATATAAATTATATATAGCATATACAACTTTTTTCTTTCTTTTTTGGGGGTGGGAGTTACTGGGGATTGAACCCAGAGGGATTCTAGCTTCGAGCTACACCCACAGTCTGATTTTTTTTCTTTCTTATTTGGAAACAGGATCTCACTAGGTTGATGAGAGTCTCCCTACTTGCTGAGGCTGTCCTCGAACCTGCAATCCTCCTGTCTCAGCCTCCTAAGTACTGAGATTACAGGCATGTGCCACCACACCCAGCATATACAACTTTTAATATGTAACATAGACTATATTATATGATTTCCAGATTTTTTGATTTTGATGTTTCTGGAAATTTTGATAGTGTTCTGTTTGTGAATTTTCGGTTGGAGCAAGACTCTCTGAAATGACTCATCTTTATTCCACTCTACATTGGCTGGCTGTGGCTTTTTCTCCACACATCCATCTTCCTGGGGCAGTGTGGCTTCCTCAGAGCAGGTGGCTGAGTCCAAGACAAGAGGCCAGTTTCAGGAGGCCTGGACACAGAATGGGCCCAGCGTCACTCCTGGGATTCTCAGGAGCACTGTGGCCTGTCTCTGAAGGAGCGGAGCTCGTGAACTGTGCCAACATGTTCCCAGCCTCACAGAGGCACTCACGTGATACTGTTCGCTCCAGACTCTGAAAACCAGAGAAATACAGAGAAAAGGAGGTTATTTTTAGAAGCCTAAGAAGAACAATTAGGACAGGTAAAAACAGCACTAATTGCTGGACATAGTGGTCTTTGGAGGGTCCCTTTGGGCAGGTGTGTAAGTAGTTATGTTCATAATTCTATGAAACACCATCTTTGCCAGAGCACCCACTGCTGACAGAGTGTTGTTCCTGAAACACCAGTGTTTACACATTTGTTATAACAATATTTTACTTTCATCTTATCAAGAGCATTTCAGCACCCCTAAGAACTCAGTGAATGCTTGCTGATTATCTGGAAAAACAGCAACATGGTCAGTACAATATGACCTTTCAAGAAGGAGGCCCATCGGAGCGATTGGGAAACGGTGATAAATCTGCTTTGAAAGGAAAGCTCATTCTTTGTACTTAATGTTCTCTTATGAACTGGCCACTGGAACTGGCCAATATTTAAGAGCACTGTTGAAAATTTCAGGGGTACAGTTCTCAGGGGCAGGTGTTCTAAGGTCTTAAGAATGGATGATCTTTATTCACATGAACTTGCTAATTTCATTTGCATCTGCTCTCTTCTCCAAGTCCTTTCTTTTTTTTTTTTTTTTTTTTTTGCGGTACTAGGGATTGAACTCAGGGGCGTTCTACCTCCGAGCCTTTAAACCCCCAGCCCTATTTTTTTATTCTTTATTTGAAACCGGGTCTCACTAAGTTGCGGAGTGCCTCACTAGGGAGCTGAGGCTGGCCGCGAACCTGGATCCTCCGGTCTCAGCCTCCCGAATGCTGGGATTACAAGCGTGCGCCACCACCCCCGGCTGGTGTCTCCAAGTCCTTTCAGTGAGAGCCGAAGGGCTGCATTTCCTCCTGGGCTTTGTGTGTTCACTAGATTTAGAGATGGATTCACAGTGTCCTGGCGACAGGACCACGGGGCTTCAGAGACACACGTGCAGCACGTCAGGGCATTTGTCATGTGACCTGGGAAAGCCAAACAGGGGCTCGGTGCAGTTCAAAGCGCAGCAACCCAAAAAGAGCTCTCCCAAATGACTCCTAAGTAGTCTCCACAGGGCACCAGTGGGATGCTGACAAGGCTTGTAAGTCCCGAATACGTGCACATGAGCCCGGCATGGCTTCATGTCCTGCTCCTCCTTCTCTTTGACTCATCTTGGAAGTCAGCATTGTGCCGCCATCATTCCATTCAGAAGCAGCGAACTCATCCAAAGGTGGACTTTGGCGCTTCTGGCGGATGAATTAATCCCCCCAAAGCCTGAACCCTTGAAAGCCAAACTTTTGGCATCTTTTCAGCTAGACTTGGAGGCATCGGACTAAGTGGATCTTAGTTTAGATGCATGGATATAAATCTAATGGAGAAGGCTCTTTGTGCATATTATAAATTATTGGTGAGCAGTTCCTGACAAGCGGTCTGAATTGCCCATTGAAACCCCCGTTCAGGTGTTCAGACTGAGGGACTGTGACTTGTTACGTGGTCAGTGACCAAGTGTTCTTTTTCCATGGGAAAGGAAACACACATTTTCCATATGTTAACCTAACCAGGTAGAAAATTGCCTTGCAGACACACTGACAAATGAGTGCTTCTCCGTGCACAATGGCGCCCCTGTTCAGTATTGTCCTGTCTGAGCTTCTATGCCGCCTCTCGCTCTAATCCATTTACATAACTCTTTGCTACTCTAATATCTGAAATGGATCTTGTTCTCCGTGAGGCGTGTCTCTTCGAGTTTTCAGTCCTTTACTCTCGCCGGGCACTTGGAGACTGGCCTTGGCTGCTCTTCCTTCCTTTCCTTCCACCTACGCATTCCCGTGCATTTTCCTTTCGTCTCCTGAGCTTTCCAGAGCTTGTCACCCCCCCCCCCCCCC
>PVLC010002999.1:0-14922 GCA_004027655.1 Graphiurus murinus
TAGGAGGGTCTCCAGATGAAAAAGAGAGATCCCCGATAAGCAAAGAAGTTGATTTAATTGTAGTGGATGCATGGGGCAGAGGGACACCCTAAAGTACATGATGTACCTACACAATCATATCAAGGTCACTCACTGAAGTGAACCTTAGGGGGAGGGAGGGGGAGGGAATGGGGAGGGAATCGGGGAAGGGGTCAAATGAGAATTTTGTGCAAATATGTTGTTAACAATTTGTACTTAACAAAGATGTATGCTATATTGCACGAATTACTACAATAAAAATTTAAAAAAAAAGAGTGTTCAATAGTACTGGGTGATCAGGAGGAAAAAAACTACAATATGCCATGCACTGTGTGATATGGAGGCACATAATTATTATGATGAAAGCAGGTTCAATGGGGGCAGAAGACAAATTTCAATGCCTTGAGAAAATTGGAGAGAACCTCTTCATTGGAGAGAACCTCTTCAGCCCTATTCTTTGTAAGGACCCTGGACCCTAATGCTCCAGATCTGTTTTGAGAAGTGAGTGAGATATAAGAAAATGAAAGAATGACTGAGACATGAAGATCACAGTGAAGCCTCTAGTGTTACTTAGTAGCATATAGTTTCTTCTCTTTGCCATACATCATGTTCTCTGACTATTTTAATTTCCTTCTTCTCCTAAGCAGGTATTTTTGTTGTTGATATTACCTCCTTTATTCTTATCCTCTTTGAATAGATCATGTAGTTTAATAGTTTGCTGAAGCTCTTTTCTTCTCTGGCAAATAGATCAGTCATTTTTAAAAGGAAGAGAATTCATCCTAGGCTCAAGTAGGAAGACAAAAGAAACCAGCTCTACGAGGGAACAATTAGTATATTAATATAGCCTTAGGTCTCAGGTTGACTAATTACCCTTTGCAGCTCACCATGAAAATGTTTTGTGAACTGCAATGGTATGTGAACTTTTTGCTTGTAGAACTTAGTCCTTGGTTCCTGAGCAAGAAGAAACTCTTAGCAATTCTTATTTGTAGCTGGTTGCTTCACTCCTATCTTCTACAGTGCTCCCCCCAGTCAGATCTTATATGTTGGGTGTTAGAAATTGTCAATCATTTCCCAGCTAGGGGTCATCCTCTTCCAGAAAACACAACGAACTGTTGAAACAAAATAGTCTAAATTTCTTTCTTTCTATCCCTTATCCCTTGCTGCACCTGATAACCATGCTATGATATTGAAAACTATCAGATTTTCTCTTGTGGACTGAAGAGCTAATGAAAGTTACATTGTATTACTGCCTTCATATCATTTGCCACAGCATTCTGTCTCTAGGCTCAGTTGCAAAGTGAATTCGAAGATTTTAAATGTGCACTCAAAGTCCATGTGAGGCTCTATAAAGAGTCTAAAAATTAGGTTTAAATTTTGGCAAGGAAAGTTTTCACTCATCTTCCCAATTCACTTATTATAATAAAATTTTAATTTGGGAATCCTCCTTAATTCCTGTATCTTTCAGTACCCCTGCCAATAATATTCTTAGTCATAAAAGGTGAAGGAAAGATGTGTTTATTTTATTACTACTAGCTGGAAGACAAGATGCAGCCTTAGAAAATTTCCCCACTAAAAAGATTACCCTGTTGCTCTTTAGGCCTTCCCTAGAGTTCTCCTTTATTAAATGATATTATATTGCCAATATCCTGCTTCTAGAAGCTTCCCGTGTACTCTTAAAGACAGCAGCCATTGTGTAAAGGCTTCCTTGCTTGTCTTATAAAACAAAAGGAAAATGTTTTCCTTTCAAGTTAGAAAGCTGTTTAGAATAGAAGTTTCTTTCCATACTAGAATTTATATTTGAGCAATTATGTAGAGATTTCAATTTCAGATTGTCCATATCCTTCATTCACTTAAAAATGAGGAAAATGTAGATGTTGATAATTCTCAAGAAAAATGTTATTTTACTGGTGACTGCAATGATTTGTGTGAATTTGAAACTCCAGAGAGTAACAATTATTGGTTTTGGATTATATTTTTGCTTATTCACATGTTCAAAAAATTATTCTCCATCTTTCTGGAGAGACCTGGTTTTTCAGTTATGAATGACTTCAGCATTGAAGCAATCTCTCTGCCTGTCATATTTTCATGGAAAATCAATATGCATGTTCCACAAACTTGGAATGTTCTGTAATGCATTACACATTGGCTGCCAACTATGAAAATTGAAAAGAAGTGAAAAATAGATTAATGCTATTAAAAATGCATCAGAAAATTATTTTTCAGTGGTAGAAATTTAAAGGAGGAATTTCCTCAGATGACTTTCTCTGTCAGAAAAGGGCAATTCACCTCTCTTCTATAGTTAGTGCAGTCCGAATTATTACTCATTCCACCCCAGTGCTAGTACATAGATTCCTGAGGGCTACTGTGGTGTATAATACAGGAACGCCCTTTGTCATTCCTAATCAATAACAGCAAGGAAACTTTTGAACAGAATTTCTTATTATACTATGGACAGAAAGACTGTTAAAGAGAAGACAGTAGTAGGACAAAGAGAAATTCTGTAGTTCTCATGGTTTATAATGAAGCATTTATTATTTTCTGCCTATGCTAGGATCATATTTGGTCACCTCCCACTGATAAAAGAAGAAGATTCAGCTCACATGTCACAGAAGTAAAGTATAAATGAAAATGCTTCCAAGAAGAAAATCCTTAACCAAAATTGATTAGTATGTAACTCCAAAAATATTAAAAGGATACACATATCAAGGCTCTCTGGTTTATGTAACAAAGGAATTGTACTAGCCCAGGGACTACAATGAGGAGTCAATGAGCCTATTCTTAATTACTAGCATCTACAAAGAATTCTCTGTGCACAACATTCTTCAATGTGCTCAACTTACGTTAGCTCATTTAATGCTCGAAACATTCTGTAAGGTAAGAATCTGAATTTCTTGGACCATAGTATATCATTCATGACTCCTTTTCTACCTTAATGTCAAAAGTAGCAGTTTTTCCTATTTTTTTTATTTTGAGTTGCTACAGTGCTAAGAGGATAATATATGTAAGTTTATCTATTTCTCAGACTTTCTGCCCAAACCAAGAATACATGCAGGTCTCAAGCATGCCAGAACCCTACCTAGGAAAGGCCCTAAAACTTAAGAGGGTGTGCTAGGAGTTCTATAAGTATCAACTTAGCAACTGTCTCAATGCTAAACCAAGAGAAAATGAGTGATTCAGCAAAATATTAAAGAGGGCAAGAATATAACAATTTCTTTGGAGAATGTTTAGTGTATTGTTCCCCCCACAGGGACAGGACAAGGGTGCTTCCTCACTTCTTCAAGTCTGGTAAGAAAAACTGCAGAATCTCAACAGGTGTGACAGATGTTGTAAGTATCCTGCCTGATCTCTTAATGGGATTTGTACTCTCAGCTTCTGGCTGCTCTCCCTGCCATCTCCTCATTAATTCATTCTCTCTCTCTCTCCCTTTCTCTCTCTCTCTCTCTCTCTCTCTCTCTCTCTCTCTCTCTCTCTCTCTCTCTTCCCTCTGCCTACATTTCCCTACCACGCCCCCCCAATGAGTGATATAAAATATGGGCTCCCTTGTGGTGCTATTCATACTCCACAGACCCTCACAGGATAATCTGAAACTAACCTCCATCTGAAATAATCCCCTTCCTTACACTATTTTGCTCTTCTTACTCCTTTTCTCCTTAGAGACTCCCACAGTAAATTAACTGTTCTCAAATCCCCACCCCAAGATTTGTTTTAAGGAAATCAACCTAAGAAAATAGGTACCTACAGCTTGATGGTACAGAAAATTGGTATCTGATTCCTACCTAGAAAAGTCTAAATATGTGAATCTGTGGTTTGTATTCAGCTGCAGCATGATGGGCATCAACAAAAAAGGGTCATGCACAGACCTCATGAAAGTGAGCCAGCTATAAGATATCTAAAAAGGTCCTGGCCTGATGGGGCATGGTTTCATGATGTGAAGCCACCTCTGTCTACAGAGATTGTTAGGTATCCAGAGAGATAAATCATCAAAGAAACCTCAGATGTATATTCTCAAACATCACTCATGATAGATACCCCTATAAGACCCATAGAACATCCCTTTTAAGAAAGAAGTAGGATTTCAATTCTGCTACACCTATAAAACCTGACTTTGAAGTTAGAAATTAAATAGGAAGAGGCCTTTCATGACTCTTCTCCAATATCTCCCTGTTTCAATACCAGATGAGACATCACCCATACCTGCTGAGGGGATATAGGTGTATCAAAGAAATGGGGGAGAAACCCATCAGAATCCCCTTCCCACTTTGCAGGATTGTGGGCTCAAGTCAGGTCCAAGCTGGATAAATAGAGATATCTTCCCTCATTGGATGGTAGTGTGAAGTTTTATCATTAGATTGGGTTAATATTTGTGAAAACCCAGTATATGAATCAGTTGCTAAAGGTGGAAGGTGCCAAGAAACCAAAGAAAGAGGTAGACAAATCCAGGCTTGCACAAATGCGATTTATTAATGATTTAAATACAGAAGTATTTCTTTGGTGGCAATAAGAGAGGAGGATCCCCATATCTCAGGGCAGTAGGAAGGGGTTTATAGACTGAGCTACACAAAGGTGGCCTTTGGCCAATCAGAACATACCTGGGCTTTCTCAAAACGTATTAACATATCAAGTATCACTTAAGAGACAGAACTAATATCACTACCCAGACTGAAATGGTTGTTCCAACTAGCTTAATGACTTTGTTTGTTTTATAGGCTATGGAATGTGTGTCAGAGTCATCTGGCAGGCAAAATGACATTTACAACTAAGATGGCTGTAGTCAAGTCAAGCTGAAGCTCTACAACTAAATTTTTTTTTGAGAGTTACTGGAAAAGTCATGGAACCTTGAAACCCATACAAAATTTAAGGGAGAAGAGATTCATATAGGAAGATGTACAAAAGAATCGAATACTTCTGCATGTACCCTAGATTCCAGCTTGTTTATGAAATTCATGTCTTAGCTCTCTAAGTGTACCAAATATTACTAGGGTCCTCTCTGCTCCTTGATAACTAATGAATTTCTTTAAACCTTTTATTTCTTGGCCAGGTATAACTAAAGTCCTTTCCAAGATTTTCTTTGATTTACATCTTTTAAAAAAAAATTTTGGCAAATGCCATTACATCTATAGTCTCTTTCCAAGTACCTGTAACAAAATGAACTCAATGTCTAAATGTCTAATGGGCATTTCTGTATCTTGCCCAGGATATGACATCCTTTTTCCTTTGTTTGAGGAAGAAATTTAATGGCCAGGGGAAGACTCATTATTTATTTATTAACTTTTTATTTTAAAGAACTGGTGACCATAACAACCAACTACAGGCCCAACACTGACAACATTGTCAGCAGGAGAGTCCAGTACCTTGGACAGTGGTGGCAGTCACATGCATGTCTGGCAGTGGTATTTGATGATCTATAGTTGTTGTAGTCCATGGATTCTGTGATGTGATTTGATTATAATTCCATTCATTTTTCCACCTTTTGTCTCAGCCTACTTTTGTAGCTAGTTTCTTCAGACTTGAGAGAGATTCTACCAAAAGGTATTTCAAGAATATCTTTTTCAGGGTTAGGTATATAGCTCAGTGGTAAAACATGTACTTAATATATGATATGCAAGGCCCTGGGTTCAGTTCTCATCCCCCACCTTAAAAAAAGTGTTATTTTTAGCTTATACCAAAAAAGTGTTATTTTCATCTTATACCAACTTATATAAACTATGCAATTCTGAATTTCTCCCAACTTTGTCTAGCTTAGACTATAATGATAAAAACAATATGATACCAATACAAATGGCAGGTGTTTTTCAAATCCTATTACTTCCAAGATTCCAAGCTTAAGTTATTTTGGTCTAATCTCCTTAAATCAATGCAACAGAAATGATGTTTCTAAGTCTCCATCATCAACTCTGTTCTAACTTTGAATTTTACAGCCTGATCTTCTACAGGTATGCTGAAATTCCCATGGTAATATTTTAGCAATTTTGAGTGGGTTTTTACCATTTTCACTGACATCTCTCCTCTAGATTCTTTCTCTTATTCATCCCTTTATCCACATATTCTCACATCTTTGCTCAGTCAGAGCTCTTCTGTGTTAGTTCTTTGATTATTTTCATTTCCTAAATACCCTTGACAGATGTACATTGGACCCACTATATTCTTGCTCTACACTGGCCCAATCCACCGGTTCCCTTCCATGGTCTCTATCTCTCCTGTGCTAATGTCTCACCAGTAACGATTTTCTTATTCTAATCCAAATTTATGTTCATAGTAAAAAAATTGCCCAAGGACACAGCTAGAATGGCTCAGGTTGGAGAATTGAATTTTTCTCTATCTGCCTTCTAAATCTATGGTCTTAGTCTTTATGTCCCCATTAGTTTCTACTTTGAATTACAGGATATCTCCACTGGGATAATCTGCAGTTACTTTAAGTTTAACAAATTTGTCCTTGCTTGATCCTTTCCTTATTTTTTCCCTATATAACATACCTTTTGTTATTTGCCTCTTTCCTTAATATGTAAAACGTATCATTATATGCTCTACATTTTTATATGATAATTCTTTTTTATAGTACTAGAGATTGAACCCAGGGAAGTTTTACCTCTGAGCTATACCCAGCCTTTTTTTTTTCTTTTAAAATGGGTCTTGCTAAGTTACTGTGCTCTGGCCTTGAAACTAAAATTCTCCTGCCTGAGTCTTCCATATATTCCATGTAATAGGATTACAGGTGTGTGGCACCTGCTCAGCTCCTGTGGCAATTTTTATTAATTCTTTTTGTCCCCACACAGTCTAAGTTGCTGGTACAAATAAACCGAGAAAAGCACATATTTATTTACCTATCCTTTATACCTATTTATTCACAGTGCTGTTTGCTGCTTCAAATACAGTTTTCTTCGTGTCTAATTAAAAATTCATTGTGTATTAATGAGAACTAGAGTTCTCACTATATCTCAAACACAGATTCTCCAAATAAAGAAACATATTTTTCTTTTATTATTTTCATATTCAATCTTATTTCTGTCTCTAAGCTTGCCTGGAATCTAAATTTTACCTCATGTTTATTTTTAATGAAATGATATTTTCTTCTTTGATGCCTTACATCATCCTACATATATAATTAAAATTAATTTATGCTTTTTCTTTTTCTGCCACAGAAATGTAAACATAGATTTAAAAATGAATTTAGAGTTAGACGAAATCAGCTTTATTTTATGGATAAGGAAATGTGTTTTTTAGAGGTTCTGTTTAATTCCTGGGTCCTCAAGAGCAAATGGTATTCAGTCTTTGGCAGTCATCACAGTGGATCTGTCCTCAGTAGCTGCTTAAGAAAATGTGTGGGATTTATTTTGATTTAGCAACAGGAAGAATATCTTGGTAAAGCTTCATTTTCATTGGGACTGCTTAGGAAAAATCATTTCAAACAGGCCTATAGGAACTCTAAAACAACAGCGTAATGACTTATGAATTTACCTTCCAGATCTTGCTAATATAAAATTTATGGCTTTGGTGAATAGCTTTCAATACCACTGATACCATCTGTCACTCTTTCCTGGCTGAATCATACAACATTGCTCTCCTTCAAAAGGTAGTATAAACCCATGTAATACATCAGTCAGAGTATATCAAGCTAGGGCCTGTATGAAAAGAAGAAAATAGTTCACTAAATGAAAATTGTACTGAATATCTGTAATAAGTATAATAACAAACTTAATATTTTCAGTTTTACAAATGAAGATGCATAAATTAGAGTGCATAATATGTCCTCACTGTTTCTCTATGCTAGAGTTTGATTTTTAAGTCATATTTTCTTGAACATGTATCATAAAATGGATATTATACAAGACTAACACCAGGATGAGACAGACAATTTAATTTATATTTGCTTGGACTCAGGAGATAAACTTCTCCCTTCATAAAATATTATTTTTAAAAATAACATTTAAAAATGTGATCTCTCTTGATGTGTACCAGGTTGCTCATTAGGTAAAATTGGTGCACCTTCCCTATGTCTATTATATTACTCTCTATTAATTCATAAATGGTTTTAAATATATCTAGAACATAAACTCCTTAATGTTAGCAACTGTAGCTTATTCTAATTCCTTATACATTTACTGCACATTATACAAAACACATATTCAACAAACACTCAATTGACTTGTTTTCCCTTTAGTTTGTGAAACCCGTGGCCATGCATGTGCAGAGTTCACATTCTGCTCACAAGAATAGAACAGACCATTCCTGCGCTCTCTGTTCTTAACTCTCTACTTGTTTACTTTGACACAGATATTGCCCTGTCTTAATTACTGAGGTACCTCTTGAAATCTGGTAATATCTATTCTCTGACTTGTTCTTTCCTACTCCAGTTTCTTCACACTTTTAATATATATTCTGAAATCAGATGATAATTTTTTAAAAAACAAAATAGCTTGCTGTGTGATTTTTTTATGGCATTGAATCTTGACATTGAGAACATAGTGATCAATGTCAGAACATCAAGTATCTTAACAATATTGAGACTTTCAACCCATGAGGGTGGTACAACCCCATATGTCATTAGCCCTTGTTGTTTTCTACATAGTATTATCTCACATATTATTAAAGACATGCCTGAATTCTTGATTTTTTTTGGTGCCAAAATTGTATTTGTTTAGTTTCCAATTTGTGATATTTTCATACTAAGATATATAAATAACTTTGATTTCTATTAACCAAGCTTTTGCATGGGAAGATTCATATTATTGGGCCAAATGTCAACCTCTGTTTGACTATTTTTTCTTTTTTTGCTTTTTCTCCTATTTATTTATTTATTTATTTTTGGTACTGGGGATTAAACTCTGAGGCATTCTACCTCCGAGCTATACCCCCAGCCCTATTTTTTATTCTTTATTTTGAAACAGGGTCTCACTAAGTTGCGGAGTGCCTCACTAGGTAGCTGAGCTGGTTGCGAACCCGGATCCTCCGGTCTCAGCCTCCCAAATGCTGAGATTACAAGCGTGTGCCACCACGCCCAGCTTCCTTTTTATTTTTAAAAGTATAAATACTCTTACATGTAGAATGTTCTTGCCAATATTAAAAGGAAAATGAGTCAGAATATAGCCCCTACCCCCAACACAGGCAAGCAGGAGTTTTCCTTCTTTTGAGTACTTGTCTGAGTAGCATTTCTTGACTGGCAGGCAAACTTTCTATACAGCTTATTAATCACATCTCCTGGTTTTAAAGTTTTTTTTATTATTTTATTTTATTTACATTTACATTTTAATAGTAATCAACTAATTTTTGTGTCATTTGACATGTGCAGTTATTGGACTAAGAATTTCTTTTCAGGTCATATATGAGAAAGAGTTTGTATGCTCATTCTTATTATTTCATTTAGCATATGTTTATGGTGTGCCTCTGAAATATCACACACCATACTTTGGCAGTGGGAGTAAAATGATAGACAAAGCCAGAGTCTAGAGTAGAGTAAGATTTCTACACTATGGTATTTTTGGTTGATTGTGGGATACAGGCATTAATAAATTAATCATGTAAGAAATATAAAATTGCAGCTGGGTATGGTGGTGAACTCTTGTAAGCCCAGTACTTGAGAGGCTGAGATAGGAGGATCACAGATTCAAAGCCAGCCTCAGCAATTTAGTGAGATCCTGTTTCTAAATAATTAAATTTAAAAGGCTGGGGATGAAGCTTGGAGGTAGAATGCCACTGGGTTCAATCCTCAGTAACACACACACACACACACACACACACACACACACACACACACAAAGGTGGAGAAGCAGCAAGATGGTGAGAGGGAAACAGCACATCTCAGTCAGTCTGAGACTTGAAAATCAATCTCTGTGAAGGCAGCTTCTTGATAAGAGAAAAAAAACCCAGCAAAATGAGCAAAACAAGGAAAAAATGAAACACAACAGAACCAAAGCTAGAAGACAGAACAGAGGACAGCCAAGTGCCCCACGTGCTGCACCTGGGGAACAATGGCAGTGACAACAGTCACAGAAGCACCATCTTGGCCAGGTCATGCTGGGTCTGGCAGCATTATGGCCTCTAGAGACCCCCAACAAAGAAGCCAACCACTGATGTGAAGTAAGTGGCTACAGTATGCTTTCCTAAATGCCAACCATAAATCCACTGAAAAAGAAATTCAGAAAAAACTTCCAGTCACAATACCACCCCAAAATAAAATACTTAGGAACAAATCTAACCAGAAAGGTAAAAGAACTCTATAAGGAAAATTATAAAACACTGAAAAAAGAAATCAAAGAAGACCTTAGAAGATTAAAAGGCCTTCCATGCTCTTGGATAGGCAGAATAAATATCATAAAAATGACCATTCTTCCAAAAGTAATCTACAGATTCAACGTGATACCCATTAAACTATCAAGACATAGAAAAATCAGTCCTTAAATTCATTTTGGAACAACAAAAACCCCAGAATAGCCAATATAGTTCTCAGCAACAAGAATCATGCAGTATGCATCACAATACCTGACTTAAAACTATACTACAAAGCCACAGTGAAAAAAAACCATGGTATGGGCACAAAAACATACACATAGAACAATGGAGCAGAATAGAAGACTCAGAAACAAATCTACACACAGCCAATTGATTTTTGACAAGGGGACCAAAAACATACACTGGAACAAAGACAGCTTCTTCAAAAATGATGTTGGCGAAACTAGTTATCCATATGCAGAAAAATGAAAATAAATGCCACTTTCTCACCCTGCACCATTCAAGATGGATCAAAGACCTGGAAATTAGACCAAACACTTTGCAACTACTTAGTGCATAGGTCCAACACTTCAACACATAGCAAAGGTAAAAATTTTCTCAACAAGACCAGAAAGGCACAAAAAATTTAAAGGAGGATCAATATGTGGGATTGCATTAAACTGAAGAACTTCTGTGCAGCAAAGAAAACTCTCAAGAACCTCAACAGAGATCCAACAAAATGGGAGAAATTTTTTTCCAGCTACTACTCCGATAAAGGACTAATATATAGAATATACAGAAAACTCAAGAAATTCACAGCTAAGAAAACAAACTAATTAAAAAATGGCAAGTTCTCAGGTTCACAGGAAAGCCTAAGCTACTTAATGAGGACCTCTGCAACTTAGTGAGACCCTGTTTCAAAATAAAGAAAAAAATATGGCTAGGGGTGTAACTTAGAGGTAGAATTCCACTGGGTTCAATTCCCATTATTGAAAAAAAAAAAAAGAAGGGCAAGTGAACTAAATAGACACTTCACAAAAGAAGAAACACAAATGACCTATTTAAAACGTTCAATATCTTTAGCAATCAGAGATATCCAAATCAAAACTACCATGAGATTTCACCTAAAAATGATGTTGGCAAAACTAGTTATCCATAGTTTAGAATGGCAATTATTAAAAACACAAACAATAAATGCTGGTGAGGGTGTGCAGAAGTGACAACTCTAATACATTGTTGATGAGATTGCAAATTAGTGTAACCGCTTTAGAAATCAGTATGAAGCATCCTCAGAAGAATAGGAATGAACCTACCATATGACAAAGCAATACCACTTTTGGGTATCTACCCAAAAGAATGGAAACCAAACTACCAGACTAATACATACATATCTATGTTTATAACTGCACAATTCACAACTACCAAGCTATGCTACCAGCCAAGATGTCTATCAACAGATGAATGGATTACAAAATTATGGAATATGTGCACAATGGAATTTTATTCAGCCAGAAAGAAGAACAAAATCATATCATTTACAGGAATATGGATGGAACTGGAGAACGTTATGCTAAGTGAGATTAGTGATTCACAAAAAGTTAAAAGTCTGATGTTCTCCCTAATATGCAGCAGAAAGGGAAAAAATGGTACATAGGAGGAACTCCAGACAAAGAAGGAGAAACCTTAGATGAGTAAAGAAGATGACCTAACTGAGGAAGATGGAAGGGGGAGAAGAAGGAAACACCCTAATGTACATGATGTACATTCACAAACATCAAAGTCAATCACTAAGGCAAACAGGAGAAAGAGAAAGGGAAGAGGGAGTTGGGTGGGAACTGGGGAAGGGATAAATGAGTGATATGTGCTTATATGCCTCTACCATCCTGTGCCTCATTAAGATGTATTACACTGCACCAATAAATTAAAAATAAGAATATAAAATTTTCTCTCTCTGACATTCTGTGATAAATTAGGTGCAGAAGCAAGGGTAAAGTTTCAAATAAATTCTTCTTACCTTATCCTATTCAGGAATGCTATAATCACATCCTTTCTGCTAGCCAGCTTTATGGAAAAAATAGAATAAAGAATTCACCTCCCTTCTAAAGAGTCTTAAAAATAACCCTCTTTATTTTAATATACTTTTATTGGTGCATTTTGTAGCCATACATCATATTGAGGTTTAGTTGGAGAGAAAGATACATGTATATAGCATCTGTATATGGAGTTCTATGCATCTCTTCTGTGGCCCTGAGAAGCAGTGAGCATATTGCTTGAACTTATGTCATCCAGAGGCAGATTTTCATCAGATAACAACTATCGTTCTTGTGTTTGCCTTTCATAACAAGCCCCTTGCTATTCTCTACTCCCTGGGGAAAATTTATTCCCTAGCTTCCTCATGCTCTAGTTCTTCACCAAATTTTTCTGTGACTGAGAAATGAGTTGAAAAATCACTCATATTATTCTTCACATTCAACTCAGGAGAAAAATCTAATGCATCCAGAGCTCATGAGAGCAAAAGCAATATATATTGTATCTAGATTTTAGCACTAAATGTCTAACCTTGCTCATGAGAATTTCCTAACACCTAACCCTTGGGATGGGTAACTCCAAGGTACCTTCTATGTAGGGAATTCTTTTTTTGCCTATGATTCTTATCCAATCAACTACAAATATTTACATTGGTATACCTATTTTTTTGTGATCCTAATATTTGTTAGATATTGTTACAAAGGTTTCATGAGCATTGGTTTATTTAATCATTATAAAACCTTTAAATATAGGTGCTAATGTTATTTCCATTGCATACATTTAAAGACTAGAGAAAAGAGAAATGTAGAAATTTAACAAAATCAGATAACTATGAAGTGCTACTGTATATTTGAACTTGGGCTTTTAGACTCTGAATGTTTGCCACTCAGCATACTTTATTGCTCAGGATTACTTGCTCCATTCTCTTACTGTTTATTCTTATTTTAAACTTTTTTATTGGTGCATTATAATCATATATTTTTGTTAGGTACAAGCTGGTAAAGGCATACATGCACAAATTTCTCATTTAACCCTTCCCCAATTCCCGCCCCACTTCCTCCCTCTCCCTCTTTCACAGGTCAGTTTAGTGATTGACTTTGATATGTTTGTGAAATACATCATGTGCACTAGGGTGTCCCCCCCCCCCCACCATCACCTTCAGTTAAGTCAACTTCTTTGCTCATTTAAGGTTTTTCCTTCTTCATCTGGAGTCCCTCTTATGGCCCATTTTCTTCCTAGCATCCACATATTAGGGAGGACATATGAGTTTTTACTTTTTGTGACTGACTAATCTCACTTAGCATAATGTTTTCCAGTTCCATCCATTTCCCTACAAATGACATGATTTTGTTCTTCTTTATGGCTGAGTAAAATTCCATTGTGTACATATCCCATAGTTTTGTAATCCATTCACCTGTTAATGGACATCTTGGCTAGTTCCATAGTTTGGCAATTGTGAATTGTGCAGCTGTTTATTCTAAACTAGGCTTTGATCCCTCTCTACATTTTATCCCAGTTTCTACAGCCTATAACAAATAACCAACTGACTTTTCAGCAAGTATTTTTAGTCTTCAGCCACTTTCAATTTGTATTCAGCAATGGCCTAGGAAAATAAAGTCATGCTTGAGGTTACATTTTTGAAAAATGGTGTTGTGGCAGAGATTTCTAAAATAACACAGACCAAAACTACAATAAAGAGTTGTCCAAAATTGTACTAACAGTATTAAAAATCCTAAAGTCTCAAAGATATGAGCTCTGAATCAATGATAACAATAAAAATCATTCATAAAAGATTCATTTTAACTTTATGATAGGAAAGAGAGCGAGAGAGAAAGGGAGAGAGAGAGAGACAGAGAGAGAGAGAGAGAGAGAGATAGAGAGAGAGAGAGAGAGAGAGAGAGAGAGAGAGAGAGAGAGAGAGAGAGACTAAAAATATTACATTAAACTAGTAAGCAAGTATGGTGGTACATGCCTGTAATCCAAATACTTGGGAGGCCGAGACAGTAGGATTCAAGGCCAGCCTCAGCAATTTATCAAGACCCTAAGCAACTTAGTGATACCTTGTTTCTAAACAAAATAAAAGAAAATATAAGGGACTGGGGATTTGGCACAAAGATCAAATACCCTGAGTTCATTCCTCAGTACCAAATAAAATAAAATAAAATATAAAAATTTGAAACTGAATGAAACATTTAAACAAAACATTTTTCTTTTGTATCTTTAGTCAAAGAGAAAACTTCAGACAAAAAAAAATTCTAAGAAAAAGCAGAAAAAAAGAACACTGCAAAAACATTTGTTTGCTCAAAATGGATGTATTTTCCCTTCCCACCAACATAATTTATACCGATGAAAGGGACATTTAAACATGCTGAAAGAATGGAAATTGGTTGCCCTTCCCCCAGGGATTTGATAATTTCTTCTTTTTCTTGATTTATCCTCCAATTTTAGCTCTCTTAGTTTCATTTGAGGCAGACGTATAAATCCTGTAGATATCTGCTATGGTTTGGGTTTCAAATATCCCTCCAAAATTTTGTGTGTTGAAAGCATGGTCCTCAATGCAGCACATTTCAGAGGAGCATGGAAAGAGAAGGTGGGTCACTAGGGGTGTGGCCTTGAGGACTAGACCTGTCTCTGGTCCCTTTCTCTCCCTCTCTCTCTACTTTCTTTTTT
>PVLC010002999.1:15022-82551 GCA_004027655.1 Graphiurus murinus
GGTCCCCCCCCCCCCATACATCCCCCTCAGTTAAGTCAATTCCTTTGCTCATCTAGGGTCTCTCCTTTTTCATCTGGAGAACCTCTTATGCCCCTTCCTCTCCCTAGCATCTGCATATCAGGGAGAACATATGCTTTTTAACTCTTTGTGATTGACTAATCTCATTTAACATAATGTTTTCCAGTTGCATCCATTTCTCTGCAAATAACATGATTTTTTTCTTCTTTATGGCTGAGTAATATTCCATTGTGTACATATCCCAAAGCTTTGTAATTCATTCATCTGTCGATGGACATCTCGGCTGCTTCCATAGTTTGGCAATTGTCAATTGTGCAGCTATAAACATAGATACACATGTGTTGGTCTGATAGTTTGGTTTCCATTCTTTTGGGTAGATACTCAGAAGTGGTACTGCTGGATCATGTGGTAGGCTCATTCACATTTGTCTGAGGATCCTCCATACTGTTTTCCAAAGTGGTTGCACTAATTTGCAATCCCACCAGTAATATATTAGGGTTCCCACTTCTCCACACCCCCACCAGCATTTGTTACCATTCTGATTGGAGTTAGGTGAAATTTCAAGGTAGTTTTGATTTGCATCTCTCTGATTGCTAATGATGTGGAACATTTCCTCATACATTTATTGGCCATTTGTATTTCTTCTTTTGTGAAGTGTCTATTTAGATCCTTTGCCCATTTTTTGATGGGGTTATTTGTTTTCTTGAGTTCTCTATATATCCTAGATATTAGACCTCTATCAGAAGAGTAGCTGACAAATATTATCTCCCACTCTGTGGGCTCTCTGGTGAGGTTCTTGATAGTTTTCTTTACTACACAGAAGCTCTTCAGTTTAATGCAATCCCAAGTATTGATCTTCCTTTGAGTTGCTTGTGCTTTTAGGGTCTTGTTGAGAAAGATTTTACTGTGCCTATGTGTGCAAGTGTTGGTCCTATGCCCTCTTCAAGTAGCTACAAGGTCTCCGGCCTAACTTCCAGGTCTTTCATCCACCTTGAGTTGACTCTTGTGCAGGGTGAGAAAGTGGGGTTTATTTCCATTTTTCTGCATATGGTTAAGCAGTTTTGCCAACACCATTTGTTAAAGAGGCTATCTTTTTTCCAGAGTATATTTTTGGCTCCTTTGTCAAAAATCAATTGACTGTAAGCATGTGTCTCTGTTTCTGAGTCTTCTATTCTGCTCTATTGGTCTATGTGTCTGTTTTTGTGCCAATACCATGCTGTTTTTTATTATTGTGGCTTTGTAGTAGAGTTTAAAGTCAGGTATTGTGATACCTCCTGCATGATTCTTGTTGCTAAGGACTACGTTGGCTATCCTGGGCTTTTTTCTGTCTGCCATGAACTGAGCAGCTTTCCTCTACCACGTCCTTCTGCCATGATGTTTTTGCCTTGGAGCTGGCTAACCAGATACTGATCCCCTGAAACGGTGAGCCAAATAATCCTTTCCTCCTCTAAATTTTTCTTGTCAAGTATTTTGGTCATAGCAACAAAAGCTAATTAACACAACATTTTAAAAGATACCTGTGTGAGTACAAGTTTAGGTGAATCTTTATGGCTATCTCTCAATCTTAATGGAGAGCTTCTGCTACTTTAGGCCCTGCAGTAAAGTTAGATAAGCTTGGATTTAGATGTTGGAGGGCTCAGTACCCTCATTTATTCTTCTCTAGTAAAATGCATCGCAACAATGCCTTTCTCACTTGCTGTGGTGACAATTACATGGGTTAATATGTAAGAAGTGCCTTGATCATACTTATCTTTATTATTAAAAACATTACAAATTGTTTAGTTTAAAATATTAAAAGGACTCAAATTATTTAATATGCATTGGAAAACTCACCTTTCATACAAAATAAAGTGGTTCTAAATGTTAATTTGTAATATATATATATGAAGTACTCTGCTTTGGACAGAATGCCATGCCATTGGATGTAGAATGAACTAGCATCTGGATTGCAGGTGTGTCATTTAATGTATGACCTTAGGCAATAGAAAAACAAAATAGCTACAATGCCAACATTCCATGACTCTTTTAAGAATTGAATGTAACAAGTCTATGAAATACTTAGCTCAATGATTGTCAACAAATGTGGTTGACTCAGGATCTTCATATGTAAAACCAAGTAATTATCTTTAGCAGATGCTCACCAAAACCACTGGGGATCGCCCATCACAATATCTACATACTATTTTTTATTTTTATAATTTGTAAGTATTCTATTTTCTTGGCTCATATACTAGAATATCTTATAGTAAAAGTCTTTCCATTCTTGAGCTTCTTTTGGTAACCCCTCTGGATAGTAGACCAAAACTTCAGGGCATATAAACTGGTGTTCAAGCTTTAGAGGAAGAGAACTCTTTAGAAAATTAGGTGCAACATTTTGTGAGGTAAAGGAGGGAAAAGAGAGAAAGAGTAGAATATTGTCTATGGTGCATTATGACTTATCTCTTTGAATCTCCAAATCAGCAGTCAACTCACCCATTACTTGTAATACTTCATCTTCATAGATGTGTGTGTCTGTGTGTGTGTGTGTGTATGTGTACATGCATGTGCACACTCATACACAAGCAAATAGGTATCCCCTGTTTATCCCGTGGGAGATATGAGACTCTACATGGCTTATCTAGGTAGAGAAAGGCATAGTCGCCACATATGCCATATGTGTGTTATGATACCTCCTCAGGGTTGGTTTGTGTTTATCTTAAGTGGAAGAGTGCTGCCATTGGGTAATGACATTGGCCATGAAAAGCATGATTACTAACTTTAGCTTGTAATTGTCAAGTAACCTAGGCTTTCCAATTTAATTATATTCAGGATCTTCATATGTAAAACCAAGTAATCATCTTCTGCAGATGCTCACCAAAACCACTGGAGGTTGCCCATCATAATATCTACCGTTATTTAACTATGTAACAGATATGCCACAGAAAACAATGACCACGCCATGAGAGGAATTGGATCAACTCCCTGGCATTTTATAATATCTGTCTAAGTGTTTCAAACATTTCTCTAGTCATACATTCCTTTTAAAGTCTTTCTCTCATGTAAAAAGTCACCATGGTTTTTAATGACTCTATATAAAAATGAAGCAAAGGAAAATAGCATCTTATTTTCCACTATTTCCCTTCTTGTCACAACTCACATACCTGGCAATCTTCTCTTTCTCCATTGTTCCTCATTCTTCCTAGAAATTACCTTGGTCTCTTTCCATATTAAAACAAATTCATTGTTGTTTTTTTTTTTTAATGTTGCTTTGCTCCTCTGGCATTCATTGACTGAAGATCTGATAGGTCACAGACCTGTGGGGGATACAAAAATGACTCAGATTTGACTCAGGCTTTGCAGCAGTCCTGTTGTTTCTGTCTGGCAGCTTCTTTTCCTTGGAGGAATGACCTTTTGGGATACAGAGGGGACATGTGACAATGGCTGGAGCCAAGGGAGGGCTGGAGCCAAGCAAGGTCAGATAGAGTCAAGTCTTTTTTTTTGTAGTGATTTGCATAGACAGAAAACTAAAGAAGCATTTTCTACTGCAGCTGTTCAATGAAGGTGATGTGAGCCTGTACTTGCTGACAGCCATCTTGCCTGCCAAGTGCATTTCAAGCAAAATGAATTCCAGTAACAAATTTTGTTACCAAATAGTGTACTCCTCCCTCATTTTCCTGGACTATTTGGCAATAAATTCCAAGTTTTAATTGACTTTCTGTTGCTGGCAACCCAAATTGTCTTAAGCAATATAGTCTTCTAAAAATTCATAGTCTAATAAGAGAATTCTAATACAGTCTAATAAGAGAATGGCAAGTGGCTGGAGTGATCAAGTTGAACTGTGTATTTCATCTCATGATTAAAAACAATATTATCATATATTACTGTTGCTCAAGTTTTGTTTTATCTTGATTGTAAGGTTCCAAAGTTTTAAGATACCAGGCATAGTGATATGTGCCTGTAATCCCAGTTACTTGGTAGGCTGAGACAGGAGGATTGCAAGTTCAAGGCTTGCATGTGGTAACATAGTAGGATGCTATTTTAAAATAAAAATAAAATAAGGCTGGGGGTGTGTGGCTTAGAACTAGAACCTCTCTGGGTTCAATCCTTAATTCCACAAGAATTAAGAAAAAATGAAAACTTCCAGTTTTGTGATGGTGCTCAAACTATGTGTGTGGATTGAATTTTTAGATTTTCTGCAGCAATCTCACCTAACTGATGACTTCTATTAGTCTGCAACTACTGTAAAAAGCATATGACTTAGGCAAAGACATCATAAACTTAGCTACAGCAGTGTGACAGCTATGGTCATGGAATGCCAGGCTCCAAACCCTTTAGTCCAACTGTATAGCCACCTTTAAACTCTGCCAATTTACATTTCTGGAGTCACCCTTAGCTGCATGAAATTAGAACTAGTGTTGTAATAAAATCCTATGATACGTTAACTCCTGTCTTCAGACTCGTATTTGCAATGTGGACAGGTAATACTATATTATGAAAAGGCTACTTTTCTACCTACTGTATTAGGCTTTCTTCTTTCAAAATGTCTTTTATATATTATAATATATGCAATATAACGGTATATATTATTTCATAATCTTAAATAGCAAGTGGCACTCCTTCAAATTCTAGTGAAGAATGTGGATGATGTTGAAGATCATATAATTAACTATGATGAGTAAAGATTACTAGAAATGCCTTATTGATAAATGTGACAAATTATATTTTCCCCAAGTATTCAGCTTTCTCCCTGTTCAAATGGCACATCATCTCACACAACACTATAATGGATAGGGACACTTTCTATATAGTAAACAAACTATGGTACACCTGTGATTAAATAGTATGTATTTGCAGAGGAACAGGCAGATGACCAATGAAATAGAATAGAATGAATATTAATTGACTCAATATCATATAGAAAATTAAAATATCAAAATGGTGAATACTCAATCTCCAGGGATAAAGTGGGATTTTTGAGAAATAATGTTGGGAAAACATACAGCCATCTTGTAAAAGATGTAGGGACAGGCTTTTGAATTGATTCAAAATTCAGATGGTATAAGAGAGAAGACATATAGATTTGACTATAAAAAGACATATATATTTGACTCTGTAAATTACAAAAAGAACAAACAAACAAACCCTGTTATATGTACAAAAATTTAAAACAGTCAAAAGATAAATAAGAGCCGGGCGTGGTGGCGCACGCTTGTAATCCCAGCATTCGGGAGGCTGAGACCGGAGGATCCGGGTTCGCGGCCAGCCTCAGCTACCTAGTGAGGCATTCCGCAACTTAGTGAGACCTGGTTTCGAAATAAAGAGTAAAAAAATAGGGCTGGGGGTATAGCTCGGAGGTAGAACGCCCCTGAGTTCAATCCCTAGTACCGCAAAAAAAAAAAAAAAAAAAAAAAAAAGATAAATAAGGCCAGGCATGGTGGGGCACACTTGTAATCCCAGTACTTGGGAGGCTGAGACAGGAGGATCCAGGTTTGAGGCCAGCCTCAGCTACTTAGTGAGGCCCTCCGCAATTTAGTGAGACCCTGTTTCAAAATAAAGAATGAAAAATAGGGCTGGGTATGTAGCTCAGAGTTAGAATGCCCCTGAGTTCAATCCCCAGTTCTGCAAAAATACATAAATAATAAATAAATAAGTAAATAAATAAGTCACAAGAAGTATTTTTAATATATATTGCAAAAAATCTCATAAAAATAAAGGAAAAACTAAAAATTCTATAAAAATTTTCAAAATGTTCTAAAATGGTCACTAAATCTATGGGAAATATTTACTAGTCAAAACTAAAATTAAAGAAATAGAACTTTAAAATACACTGATACACTATTCCACACCCATTAGAATGGATGCTATGGGAAAATAAGCACTCTTATATATGCTGGTAAGAATTTAAAAAATGGTATAAAGCACATACTTGGAAGTTTGCCTACATCTAAGAAAACTTACATGCATTTATTCTTTGACTCGAACATCTATTTCTGGAAATTTATCCTAAAAATACATGTACAAAAATATGAAGATGTATACATACAAGTATAATCACACCATAGTTGTTAAGAGTGCAAAATATTGCAATTTTTGTTTTACATAGAGGTATATTGAATAAACTAAGATACTTACTTGTACACACTGGAATATCTTTAAGCTCTCAAAGCAAATGAAGGCTTTCTCTGTGAACTGATACAGAATTATTGTTTGGGAAATATTAGAGAAATTTTTAAAGTGAAAGAAGGTTAGACAAAAACAGATAAAAAAGATGGAATAAGGGAAGACATGGAGGAAGTACTTGGGGATGGCCTGAGAAGATATCAGTATTAACTAATAATTTTTGATAATGCACAGGAGCAATTCTTCAGAATTACTGTGGAAACTAAGTGGAATAAAGAGGTGAGTGAGAGAGAGGCAACTGATGGACAATGACGGTTTGGGAAAAGTCGTAGGAGGAATTAGGGAGTTAAAAGACACACTCCTGTAGTCTGATCAGTTAGTTCTTAGGCACCTAAAACAACAAGAATGGCCAATTTGATCAAAAGGCTCTCCTCATAAAATAACTTTTCATATAATTTATTTAAATATTTTTCCAAACTGAAGCCCATAAGACAAGATTGGTTAATGCTCTATGGGATTTAGGACCTTCCTCTTTTAATTGAATTCCTTTGCTTTCTTATGCAAATATTTGCTGAACAAAATAATTGATGAGGGAATTTTTCTTTATAGAACTCTTTCAAACAATAGAGAAATGATAGGACTAAAACATCATTGTTTTACAGTTGATGTAGAAATAATGAATCTAGATACTGAACACTGAAAGCTGCTGAGACAATGTTATTTGGGAACTTAAATATCACAAAAGGAAGACATCCATTGTTATGTGTGTCTTGATGGAATTATACCTCACCATCTGTGAAGTATGCTTGCCAGAAACAGAAACTGAATTCAATTTAGTCTCTAATCCCTAGAACTGACTACAGTAAGTTTATAGCAAATACGGTGGAAATGACACCGTAGATTTAGCAGATTCATAATTGTGGGGATATGTACAGGATAAATGACCCAGTTTCTCTAACAGACACATTGTAAAGTAATGCATAAAGGAGGGGCTGTGGATTATGTCATAGCCAAGTCATATATCATCCAATTTAATGTCTGGACTATATTTGGATCTTGATTTAAATGAACAAACAGTAAAATATTTGAGAAACTTAGGGAAAATCGAACGCTGACTTGTAATTGTATATTATTATTTTTATGTTGTTAGTATGCTTCTGTTATAAAAGAATTCTTAACTTTTAGAGGTATATATGTAAAAATATAAATAAAGTAATATTATGTCTAGGGTTAATATATTGACTGTAGTGTGTATGTGTGTGTGTGTGTGTGTGTGTGTGTGTGTGTGGTATTTATAGCGTTAGTATGATGTGAAATGACACCAGATTTGTAGTTAGCAAACTTTTAAAACTTGTGCAGCCATTTCAGTTTTCTGAGTCTGTTTCTTCATCTGTAAAATTTCATGCTACTAATAATCTTAATAGTATAGAGTTATTACTTTGGCATGCTATAAACATAGCTTGTGAGAAAACATTCTGGTAACATTCTCATAGAATTGTCGAGACAGTGGGAAGGAATGGGTTCAATGCTTGTTAAGTGTTTATTAGAAGTCAAGCTTTTTTTTTTTTTTTACATTATTTAGCTAAACATTCATGTTTAGTATTCATAACACAGTTGAAAGAAAAGTTTTCTGTGAACAAGACTAATGACCCAGTTTCTCTAACTGACACATTGTGAAGTAATACAGAATAGAATGTGAAGTCACGCAGAAGAGAATATTGAGACTAAGATAAACAAAATACAATTCCTAAAATTCTAAAGCTCTTATTTCAAGAGTCAGGATATTAAACTAATGCTTTCTGTTGTGTACCACTCTATCTGCGAATTAAATCAGGAAAGGATGTAAAAATATCTTACGATCTGAGATTATACAAATGTAATATATAACTATTATTAAGGGAAGTGAAAGAAACATATAAAACAACTGAATAATGTCAACATGATAGCAAGCAGACCTTGGCACAAAGGGAAGCATAAATGTACTGATCAGTGTGGAATGAACTATAGAAGACTCCATGGGGACCAGACTTAAGTAGGGTTTGAAAAACAGAGGGGTTTTGATGAGTGGTAATGAGCTGAGAGGGCATTTCAGACATGGAGGACATTATGATTAAAGGCATCCAGGAAGATGAAAGTTGTTATAGTCTGGATTTTAAATGTCCAACAAGGTGCATGTATTAGAAACTTAGTCCCAGCTTGGCACAATTAGAAGATGGTGGGAACTTTAGCCGGTAGGGCCTAGTGGTAGGTTTTCTGGCCATTGAAATGTATCATTGAAGAGGATAGTGAACTCTTGCCCCCTTTTCTTCTGCTTTGCCATGTCCCATCCTTGAGGTGAGTGGTTTTGCCTCTGAACACACTCTTACAAATTAAACACCTTCTGCAAAGCAAAGGAAACAAACAAACAAAAATAATAAAGAGAAAGCCTATCAAGTGCGAAAAATCTATAGAGAGTTAATGTTCAGACTATATAAAGAACTTAAAAAATATAATAACCAAGACAAACAAATAACCGTATCAATAAATGGGCAAATGAAATAAATGGAGATTTCTTAAAAGAAGTAAAAAAGAGCAAGAAATGTATGAAAAATGTTCCATGTCTTTAGCAATAAGGGAAATGCAAATCAAAACTACCCTGAGAGTTTACCTCACGCTGGTTAGAATGACAGTCATGGAAAATACAAGTAGCAACAAATGCTGGCAAGGATGAAGGGGGAAAGGAACTCATTTGTATAATTGTCATGGAGGAAAAGATATTTCTTGAAAAGTGTCCCAAGGGATTCCCAGAGAGAGGGTGACTGAAGACCAGCAGGGTCTTTTCTCACCTGAGGGGAAGAATTTCCAGCATGTGACAAAGGCATACGTGGAAAGCTGTATTTAGGAAAGCAAGGAGTATATGTTCAAGAGATAAAGTAGGTCACTTCCAGATTGAGAGAGACAGTTTAGAGGTTCTCATCTCCTCTTTTATAGGAAACTTGGTGAGAGGAGGCTACGGAAGATATGTAGGGAGGGCATCAGGCTAGACATCTCAAGAAGGTGTATGGTGTTCTGTCATTCTCAGGATCCTTAGGCTGACACAGACTCCCTTATCTGATCAATAGATAACACAGAAAAGTTCCTTGAATTATAAGTTTCTCAAAATGACATATATCTATTTGCTTAATCAATTTATTGATGGGATAATTAACAGTGCACCAGGTAATTATCATAAGTGAGTGAATTTTTAGTTAACTTTAAGATTTACAAATTTCACAGGATTTGGGGAGTTATATGCTTGTAAAAGAGACTGGCTTGGAGCATTACATGCCTTTTGTACAGTGGAAAAATATGCCCAACTTCTGAATTAAAATTTTATTTTTTTCCCTACTTTATGTCTCCTTCATACCTATTTCTTCTATGTTACCTCACAGACATGGAAATCAGTATGGAATTTCCTCAAAAAACTAGGAATGGACATAATTTCCTGGTATTTATCCAAAATAATTAAATTCAGCATACTATAAAAATACATGCATTTCCATCTTTATAGAAGCACAATTTACAATAGCCAAGTTATGGAACCAGCCTAGTTATCCACCAACAGATTAGTGAATAAAGCAAACACAATATATATATATGTATATATATATATACATATATATATACACACATATATACATACACACATACATACATATATATGTAATGTAATGGGGTTTTATTCAGCCATAAAGAAGAAAAAATATATAATTTGCAGGAAAAAGGATCATGTTTAACAAAATAGGCCAGATTCAGAAGCCTATTTCATATGTGTAACTACAGAGAAAAAAAGTAATTCAAAGGGGCTATCATGAAAATAGGAGGGAGAATTGTAGAGTAGAAGAAGAGGGTCAATGAGAGAGAAGGGGAGGAAAAGGGGCGGCACTGGAGAGTGAAATTGATTAAATTGTGTTTTGGAATTGTATAAATATGTCTTAATAAATCCCACTGTTACCCATAATTATTATGCACCAATAGAAATTTTAATAACTTTAATAGAGAAGCTGATAACATTAATGGATAAGAACAAATGATGAGGGGTAATACATTTTTCTTTTTTTTTTTTTAGTGTAGAATTTACAGAATTTTTGCATATGTCATTCATATACTAACTTTTTATAGCCATGAAAATTATATCAAGCTCATTTCAGAGACAAAAATGTAAAAGTTCATGGAGTTTAACCATATGGAACAGGATTGCTCAGCTACTTATCTAAGTTTCTTTCAAAAAGAATATCAAGCCAGTAAATTATCAAGAAACATGACTAAATCTCTGTTGTTAAGAACGTATTATCTTATTTATTCACAGAGTGAGAAATCTAGTGTTAGTTGTCATATGCACATTAAGCACGGGGAGAATGTTCAGAGAAAGAAGGAACAATTCTTCATCAACAGCTTTTGTCCTTGGCATAAATCAATGTGATAAAATTGTTCAACAAGGTGCTAATATTGTACTAATAACTATCATCAAGGAATAAAATTAAACAATGAGTAGTCATTAAAGAAATCAATCTTGATTCTTCAAGGCTATCTTTTCTTTACCATTTTCTTTATTAAAAACTTTTTGAGCATTTGGATATGATTAAATTTCAGGATGTGTCTATTTTATGACATCTTTTACATAATAAAGCCCAGTAATAAAATATTCACTATTTCACTTGCTGAGCTAATAAGTAAGATTTTCAAAAAAATCTAGTTGGATTATTTTAGATGAACTCATTCATTATACTAATTATTTTAATAAAAGAAAATCAACTTAAGTCATTTTTTGTAAATTATAGATTTTTCACTGTTAATTTTTTAAAAGATGAAAATTTGCTTAAGTATGCATTGAAATTCATGACTGCTGACAAACATATAAAACACTAATTTTCCTTCTTAAAAATTTCATATAAATTACTTCATTGTGTTTAGACAAATTATTTCAATTAACTGTGGTAGGATTATTAAGCTAAATTAATATCAATCTAATTCAGATTATTAAATAATCTTTGCAGTAGAAAAAATGTATGCATCTGTTCTTTTCAGGTGATTTTGTTAAGACTGATATTTTTGATAATTGCCATGCCTTAGATTTCAGTTTAATAATTATTTCTTAAAAACATGTCATGTATGAAATAATTATCTAGAAGCAGAGCCTGAGAAAAAGACTGCTATTCAAGTTCTTTTAGGGGAAGTAAAGTGAGTCATTAGAATAGAACAGAAGAAGAAAGTTAGGCTAAGAAATAGTCATGATTTGGGCTACCAAGAGAAGGTCTAATGCACATCTGGTACCATAGAATTTATCCCACGTTGAAGCAAGCAGGCCAACTAATTGTATCCCTATGACAGTCAGTCATGGATTGAAATCTGCCTCTGTGAGCATAGAGGGGTTTTATTGAATGAGGCATTTATTAGAAGAGGATCCAGCAGTCATAACCCAATACTATCTCAGGCTGGGGGCTAGGTGTACTGGCCAATAAAGGATCATTCATTGTGGCAGCAACAGTATCTACCACATGACATAAGGAGATTCTACCCTTTAGATACTTACAGTGTAAACAAACACTGGCATATTTTTATATAGTAAAGGCATTACTTTAAGAATATTTGCCAGTAACTTTAAGAAGCACTACACAGACTTGGAAGAAGCTTAATGGAGATCGTGGTTAGACATTTTTTTCTCTTACTTTAAGTGAGAAAGTACTTACTTTTTCATAGAGAAAGCAAAGAAAATGAGTCCAAAACTGAGTCAGTGATATAATCAATAGAGTGATGAAAATTTCTGATTGAGACCACAGAGCATATTTCCTAAAGGGGACCTTAGAACAAATCTGTTTAATAACAGCTTTGAAGTCTGCGGGAAGAGCTTAAAAAATTAATGTTCTACCACTGTTCTCTACATTACTGTATTAATCAACTTTCTATCAAGAGACCAGGGCCCCACAATCCTTTTAGAAGTCATGCCTCCAATGACCTAAGAACCTTCTACAAGGCTCCACCTCCTAAACATTTTGCTACCTCTCAATAGCACTACTCCAAGGACCAGACTTTTAGCAAATGGATCTTTGGGAATGCTTGTCTAAACCATAGCATTTACCCACTCTGTAAATGAAAGCCAATGTAATTACACTCTACCCACAAGGTGTACTCATAACCGAGCAGTGTTTGCACATATTTTATGCTATACCTGCATTCGCCTACGGGCGAACTCCTAATCATTCTTCATGACTCATTGGTACCATTCAATGCCTCTGCTAGAAAGAATAATTGACTATTCCATCCTTTAAACTTTTGTGCTACATTGCTTTCCTCTTAAACAGAACTATTTGTATCTTTAAAGGAGGATAGAGGAGACTGAATGACTGAAAGAGTAAATAATTTAGGTAAATAATTTAGGGGTATAAAACATAGCTATTTTGCTTCTCTCTTCATAAGTAGAAAAGAGAGGAATTTTGGGAAAAAATCAATCTGTCCATGATTTTCTCACATGGTGGGAGGCCTAGAGAGGGAGGCTTCCCTAGTGTAAAATATGACTTGGCATTCCTGCCTGTAATTTGGGTTATCTGGAATAACAAAGTTTTATAATTATCAAATATAGCTTTGATATAAATGTGAATAGAGCCAAGCCTGGTGGTATACATCTGTAATCTCAGTACTTGGGAGGCTGAAGCAGGAGGATCACAGGTTCAAAACCAGCCTCAGCAATTTAGCAAGACTCTTAGCAATTTACCCAGACTCTGTTTCCAAATAAAAAATAAAATGTGCTGCAGTTGGTAGCTCAGAGGTAGAATGCCCTTGTGTTTAATCCCCAGTAACACACACACACACACACACACACACACACACACACACACACGAATAGCTTGGCGTCTGTAGGTGCTCATGAAATAATCTGGGAATTACTTAATGGGTTATAGCACAATATGAGGCTTCCCTTGGGGCTGAGACTACAGCTCAAGGGTAGAGTACTCACTTAGCATGTGTGAAGCACTGGGTTCAATACCCAGTACTACAATATGAATATGTAAATAAACATGAGATTTCTTATGATTTAAAGTTAGTAGTTGCATGACATTGGGCATGCTATATAAGCTCCTTAAAACTCACAGACTTGATGAAAATCAAATGAAATTTTATCTATCTATCATCTATCTATGTGTTATGAGTTTAATTGTATTCACCCAAAATTAATGTTAGTCCTAATCCCCATTTCATCAATGCGTTGCCTTGTTTGGAAATATTTTACAAATGTAATCATCAGGAAGAATTCACACTGGAGTAGAATGAGTCCTTAACCCAATATTAAAAGTGGTCATAAAGGAGAAAATTGGACACATATATACATAGAGGAAAAATGATGTGAAAAACCACAGGAAGAAGATAATCATCTAGAAGCCAGGGGAAAAATGCCTTCCCTCACAACTCTCAAGAACATGTGGTTCTGCTGAATCTTGATTATAGACCCTGGCTTCCAGAACTGTGAGGTAATACATTTCTGTTGTACAAACTACCAAGTCTGTGGTATGTTGATGGCAGCCCTAGCAAAAAAAAAAAAAAAAAAAAAAAAATTCATTCTCATTGTCTCTCTCTCCTCTCTCCAATCAGAAGATCTATAAGATAGGGCCTAGTATGTAGTCAATACCTACCAACAGAGTAGTCAAAATAACTACAGTGATATCAATGGAATGGTAAAACATTAAGAGCAAATTTTACAAAAAATATGGTAGTCTACAGGTCATAATTACTTAAACTAGAGTTTTTATTCAATTAAAACTCTAGCTTTGTGAAGGGAAGTTAGAACTCAATGTTAATTTGAGCAAAAACTAAAACTTGTTCATTAGAATTTGAAAAATGTCACACTTTGACATGCTTTTCCTTTAGTTTTGACTTGATGTTAATTTCTTACAGATATCTTATAGACTGTTGATTAAATTTATTTTAACATTTTACATGGAACTTATTTTAATAGAAATAGATATATTAATGGCATCTTATATCCTTGGTGCATATATTTGGAGATAAAACTTTAACAATCAGTTTTATAAAGTGAAAATATCACTCTAGAATGCTTGGCAACAGATACCTAATATTAAATGTTCCTGCCTTAAAATGTTTGAGGATGTTTAATAGGTTGTCTCTTTTGGTAGCTTTCTGGCCTTTTCTTTCCCTTCCCACATACATTTTAATACCCCTATCATCTCTGCACAGATTAACTGGAGGACATTCAAAGAGATGTGGTCACCTAGCACTATGATGTCTTAGAGTTCACCAGTATACACCAATCATAATTAGAAATATATTTAAAGCCATATTTAGGTCTTCCAAACAAAACTGTAATAGCATCAAAACCTATCTCTTAGTTCATGTAAAGTAAGAAAAAATATGATTTATCTTCAAATAATTTATGCTTTTTTGCTAGGCGGTTCTTTTCCCTTGGGTGGTGCAATCAACTGTGTAAACAAACATGATGTGTGTTTGGCAAGAAAATAAAGGTTTGAGAGGACCAATGATATTTCTCTTGCTGGTGTATGATTCTGGAATCTGCAAAAGTTTGCTCAGTACTCCTGCATGCCTTGGATTCTAGAAGGAGATAGATGACAGGCATAGAGGAAAAAAATAGGTACCAGAAAACAGGATCTCTCTGGTAATCATCAGATCCTAAGGATCATGGCCAGGGATAATTTTGAGAGGCCAGTGCAAAATAAAAAGATGGGGTCTCATTCAAGTGTTACTAAGAATTTTAAGGTAGCATCAGTGGACCATTAAACAAAGTATGAGCCCTTGAGTGCATGGACACAGCTCATACACCTGTGAGAGTGGCTCTGGGAGCATTCTTCAGGTGATCATAATAAGCTAACATTTATGTATCCTGCAATATGTCAAATGATACTTTAAGTAATTTTAGCAATCAATTTAGTCGCCTCTCATAATAGGTAAGAAGTAGAATGTATATGTATCCACATTTTAAAAATAAGAAAACTGAAGTCCAGGAACATTATTGTACTTTGCTCCAACTTATATAACTAGATATTACCATAGACAGTGAATTCCAAGCATTTTGTTTCCAGAGCCATATTTTAAACTATAAACTATTCTGCTTCCTTCTAGATTAAAAAACTTCCCTAAATAAAATAATGATAAATAAATACATATATATTCTTGAATATTTGACACAATAGAAATATTTTTCAACTTCCATCTTGGACTAGTACTTTCTGTAATGATATTTGTACTCTGAACCACCAGAGAAAATGTATAGTATTGATTTCTTAGAGCACCATACCTAATTATGATTGTTTACATGAACCTCCTATAGACTGAATTCATTTGCTTTTTTACACATATTTGATCTTCTTTATTTTTTAAAAGCAAAACCACATCTTTTAGGTGACATGTAATTAGTTGATGAATTTTCTATCATCTTAAAACTTCAGTGCACTTACAAAGTAATCCTGATCACAGCAGGTTATCCTAATACAATTTGGATGTGTTATTAATCAAAACTGGCACAGCTGGAACTCTGAAAGAGCAAGGGATTTAGTGGCACACCGAAAGACCTAACTTAATTACAAAAGGGAATGGGCTCAAGAAAATGCTGTCATAGCGAAGGATAGCTTAGGTGCAAAGCAGTCTGGCTCCCAGGCAACGGATGATTAGACTGACATTCTTAGGATGGGCATTAAATGAAAAAGGAGTCCATTGTAGTTCTTGCTTCTCTTGCTTCTGAGGGAAAAGGCAGACAGAATGAGTGATCATTGTAGCCAAAAAGGTGCCATCATTTCCCTTCAGATTTGTGAAGGTATCTTTGTGTGTGTGTGTGTGTGTGTGTGTGTGTGTGTGGTACTGGGAATTGAACTCAGGGGCATTCTACTTCTGAGCAATAGCCCCAGCCCTATTTTTTATTCTTTATTTTGAAACAGGGTCTCACTAAGTTGCGGAGTGCCTCACGAGGTAGCTGAGGCTGACCGAGAACCCGGATCCTCCGGTCTCAGCCTCCCAAATGCTGGGATTACAAGCGTGTGCCACCACGCCCGGCTTGTGAAGGTATCTGACCCGACAGAGTAACTGTTTACCTGGTAAGCCAGGGGGACTCTGATCTTTGGAACAGCTTGGGATAACCAGGATAGTTGAACAAGAGACAAGAGTAACACTGGGTAAAATTCTCATCTAAACTTATTTGGTAAACATTGATTTGAACTACTTGTTTAAATTGCATTAATATCCTGGAAGAGTTCTACTTCAATTTCTAAAGCTGTGAGTCCTTCTTTTAAGTGGAACTACTTCCTTCTTTTAAGGATAGAACTGGCTGCAAACTCTATCATAAATACCCAACATGGTACCCAGACTATAGTAGGTAGTAACTGATTATTTGTTGAACAATGAACAAACAGATGAATGAATGATAGAATGATGGTTTTTGTTTGGGAGTTAAGTAGGAAGAGGAAAACTTCTAAGCTTAACTAGAAAATAACATAGTCTTCCCATACAAGATATTCTATTACTAATTTCTGGGCTAAAGTGTTCTGATCTTCTGAACAACCACACATCCCTGTGGTTCAACTGTCTGAACATAAAGTAACCCTTGCCTTTTTATATCTTATATTCAATATTAGTCCTTCACCATTGAGCAATATAGAATAGTGGCCAAATAGGCCTGTTAAAGGATTGGATTTTGGTATTTCCAAGTATGATCACTTTGGCAGGTTAGGAGTTGGACATATCTTTTCAGGGACAAAACTCACCTCTATAGACAGATTCCTTCATTCTTCAGTGAGAAGTTTTCTTTCTATTTCCTGTATTTTCTAGGGCCTTATCTTTTTGTCACAGTGATTGTCATGTTCTTCCTATATTAACATTATTTTTATACCTGTCGTACTTTCTTAGTAAACTATGAATTCCATAAGCACTGTGTTTGCTTCCTTTTTGTATTAGTAAAATCTGAAATAGAACCTCAGGTATAAGTGGCTGGCACATATTCATTGAATGAATGCTTTCAATCAAATGCATTGAATTGTCACTTGTATGCATTGCTTTAGTTTTCTGGGAGCTACAATTTCAAATCTTTTTTCCCCAAAACTATACATTCTAATATCATGACCTTGACCAGGAGAATAAAAGTAAATATAGTATAAATGAATCAACTCTGTTATTGAGCATTATTTGTAACCAAGCAGCATTTGCATCAAGGGAGAACAATCTAACCTAAAGAATTTACCACTGGTTCAAGGAAAATGGATGGAACTAGAGAATATTATACTAAATGAGATCAGCCAGTGCCTGAAAGCCAAGGGTCACATGTTTTCTCTCATATGTGGAAGTAAGAGCAAATATAGGAAAAAAGAATTCAGATAAATGAGACACCAGTAGAATAGGGGAAGAGGATTAGTAGAGAGAGATAGGGATGGAAAAAAGGAGAAGTGATGAAGGAATCAATTCAAATAATGTATGTCCACATATAAATGTATGACTACCAATCTCAGTAATATTTATGGTTAGTGGGAAGGAGAGGCATCATAGAGGATGGTGAGATCTAGAGGGAAATTCACCAAATGCTGTGTGTATGTATGTTGGTATCACTTTGAACTGATAATTCATAATTACAATGCACCAATAAAGGACTAAAATTTTAAAAAGATATAGTGCTCAAGAGTCCTTCCATTGGAAAAAATATTTTACCACTGCGTATATTTTATTATGTTAAAGGAAACAATTTCAGTAAAATTCTCCAATGGATAAAAAGTCCATTTAAAAAAATACACAACAGCAAAGATCTAAATACCATGTAAAATTTTACAGGTTGCATGTCAAAGGTTGGTAAAAACCCCTATTTCTGTAGAAGAAAATTGTCACCAGAAGTGAAAAATCTGTCATATAAATTTTTGTCAAAATAAGATTTAGTATATTATAATTTGAACTGAAACTTAGTTTGATAAGAACAAAAAGTCAGAGTAACCAAGTGCTCAAGTAAGAAATACATTGCCATTCATAATAACTTAATATGCCATGCAATTTCCATAACCTTTTGAAAAAAAATGTTCCCATAAGATTTGCTGATAGGTAATCAAGTGTAATTTTCCTACTTCTCAATGTGTTCAAAATGTATTGGTTGATATTACTCAGCCGAATTCAATAACTGCCATTTATCACTTTGCAAATGTGTAATTTATTCACTTATTGCAGAATTTACATTTATTTTAGATCAGATTGTTTGATTGGAATTTCAAATCTCTAAAGCCTCAATTTAATCTAGCTACAATTATGTAAAAAGCATGAGTCAATTTCCAAATAAAATAAGTCTACATTTATACTTTTACTACATCTAATGGGAGTTGGCTTTTTAGAACAACTTCTGGCAAATGTTTGTGTCGCTAGATATAAAGGTTATATGAGACAGACATTCTGCACTCCTGTTTTATGGTTAGAAGTCTTAACAATCATTGTTTCATATTTTAGGGATAAAATATGCTTTTTTAGGTACAAGCTTCTGTAGGTCATAGACAGACCAAAATGCAATTGTGACAGCATATATCAACTTCTCAAGATAAATCATGGGAAAGGAAAACATATAATTAGTCCGTTTATATATGAAAGTAAAGATTACCACTTTAATTTGTCATCCAAATGTCAGTGGGGGCAATACCTGTGGCATAATTGTACCAACTGTTCCTTGGAACATTGTGCCTTTTAAAAAACAAAAAACCTGAAGATATATCCCTGTATATGAGAGCTGGATCCTGCTTCTCTGTCTCTATCAGTGAAAGGGAAAATTTGGGAGGGATCATTCATGATGGATGTGTCTGGAGTCAACAAAGGCTCATGATTTGGAGCATATACTCTCTTACTCCACACTTTTTTTTTCTGTCTATATGCCTCAACTCTACAAGTAGCTCTTGATTCTTAAGGCTTAGTAGCCTAGGACTTATGGTTTCTGTGTTTCCCTTACTGATGAACAAAAGGAGGTCATGTGGATTCATGGATCTCTGGAGTAATCCCATCACTGGACAATTATCCCTAGAATTTACATGAACCATATTCTAATGAAGCAATGGTGAGGGTGACTGACAGTACCTCATCATCATGACCGTACCTCATCATCAAGAGAGTAAACTGAGCAACAGTAACCAATGTTCGTGAGAAACAGAGTATACTAATGAAACTGATAGCACAGGCAGCATATGTAGAGGGGAAGAATTGGTCAAAAAGGACTTCCAGGTGAGGCGAAGGGAGAGAAGAAGGAAGAGATTAAAATCAATGTACAATTTCTCAGATACAAGTGAGAACATACCATCCTTCAAATATATAGGGAAAATGACAATTCTATTAAAAGTAGCTAAATTAATATTGCTTTAGCAATGATGGATCAGTACATGGAGGTCAAGTGTTCAGTGAATGGGATCACTAAATCAGCAATTCCTTTGCCACTTCAAAGTTAGCCTTGCATACGTGTTATTAAAACATCTCTGTTGGATAATATATATTATAAACTGCAAAGTTCTTGCCTCTCCTGGCAGGTGCATATACCACTCCATCTTAGCTGCTTCACCTGCTTTTTCTCTTATGTGTCCATCAATTAAAACATACAAATGTCAGAAGAATCTATCCAGAAATACACAATTTCAAACATGGAAAACTGAAAGGAAATAATTCATTATGGTGATGTTTGAAAAAGAGAGCAAGGTGTATGCATAAGAAGAAAATGAAACAGTGATAATAATGTAAAATCCAAATCTGACACTAACTGTGGAGTGGGTCCAGTAGCCGGCATGTGCAGCTGCCCTGCTGGAAAAATCATGATAGTTCTACGTCTACTGAATAGATGCTGCTTTGACCAGGCCTTAGACTACTCATAAAAGTGTCACCTTTATCCAGTTAGCTGAACTCTATACTCACCCTTTCTCTGTTACAGACACTACACCCTTATCAACTCCAATTAACTGTTACACTATTGGAGGCATATGCAGAAAGCTTCATTTTCCATTTCAACCTTTTGATCTCTCACAAGAGAGACAAACAGTAAGCAAGACAGCTAGCAGCAGGTCATGGGAAATATGGTTTGCAGATCCCCACCCCATCATGGCAGAGTACAGAAGAGTAGGTGTGGGGATGAGAGAAAGCTAAATAACTTGTTCAACTTAGTTTCAGAGTTGGAATGAATTCAACATGGGTGAAGTAAATGGAATGAATTCAGCATGGGTGAAGTAAAAGACTTCAGTGGGAAAGAGATATTAGAATGTCACCAATGTTCTAACTCACACAAGCAATCACTATTATTTTCTATTAAACTGGGAGTTGGTATATGTCATAAAGTATTATTTTTATACATCTGATTGATGTTCAAAGTAGAGAGAAAGAATCCCAAAGGAATTCACAGTGGTCATTGGTCACCTTTGGAGCCATATAACCCTTGCAAGCATATTGACACCAGATCAATTAGGGTGCAATATAGACCATCCCAGATGGACAAAACATCAGTAAAGAGAAGACCAACTATTAGTGAGGATGCTCTTGTAATTGCATAATTCAAACATCTAAAATAAATAATTCTGTGAAATTTAGTAGCTAGCATCAGCACACTATTTATCTAGGAAAATCACTTAAGACCTTATTTTTTTAATTGGTGTATTGTAATTACATCACATTGGGATTTGCAGTGATAGAAAAATATACCTACAAAACTCTTGGCATCTAAGAACTTCTTGAAACAGAATAATACATATTTTCTTCGTACACGTTTTAATGATAGAAAATTGCATTTTTCTACTCTACTGTTGTTTTAAGACAAGAAACTTCAGCTTTTGCCTCTATCAGCATTTATTTCAGGGAATTAAACATGTTTGGGGTTTAAAAATGTTTATTTGATTATACTCTATTTTTTCTGCATATAAGAATAAATTTTCAACTTCCAGATTTTCCCTTACGAATGAGATTGTAAATGTGTCTTGGAAGGCAAAAAGGAATATGGATATATGGCAAAGAATGCAGAGGTAACATCAGAAGGAGGAATAGTAAAGTCATAGAAAAGGGAGAGAACATTCTATAGTGGGGATAATTCTAGATCAAGATATGGAGGCCAGAGCAGGTTGAGGTGGCGCATACCTGTTATTCCAATATTTGGGAGGCTGAGATAGGAGAATCACAGGTTCAAGACCACTCTTAGTAATTGTAAAGCTCTCAACAACTTAAAAAGACCCTGTTTCAATATTAAATACATAAAAGGCTTGCGATGTAACCTGGAGGTAGAGCCATTGCATTCCATTCCCAGCATGCATGCACGCACACACATGATATGGAAGAAAATTCATCAGTCAAAAAAAAAAAAAATAAAAGCTATAGAAACATGACTTTGATCTTCAAGTTCTGATCAATACTTGTCACTAGTTTCTATAGACTTTCGATGGCAAAACACATGTACAAGGAAAGTAAGCATAATTATAAATTTTTTCATTTACTCTATAAAGGACTGAGACAAAGCCTAACAAGGATAGTCTAAGAAGGAAAAATTATCCCCTTTGCCAAGTTTCTTCCAGTGACATTGAGAAAATCTCCAAGAAAGTATAGGTGGAGGTGAAGATTGATATTCTATCATGAAATTAGACAAAAGCAGAGGGAGAGTTATTGAAGGGTTTATTTTGGAGGAAATAGGAAAAGAAACTCAGGTTGAAGGGCAAAACTAGTTGTATACAATTCATATCAGGGCTTTGAGGTTGGATTGTTGCAGGCTTTCCATATTGATTAGAGATACTGACATCATGCTTGACTGGCTGTACACACAGTTCCAGGACACAGAACTCAAACTGTCTGGCTTTCAAAAGGGCCCATAATTCTATCACTTCTCATCTAGAAATACTGTCGCAGAAATTGGAATGACAATTTGAAATGCAGCCAGAAAGACAGAAAAAAATGTCAAGTGTGGTTGTAGGGGAGGTTGAGAAAAGGTATTAAGCAGCATCAAAGGTGCATTCCTAACTCTCATGGGATAGAATAAGGAGTCAATATACACAGCAAGGTACTGCATTTGTACTGGCTCCTGAGTAACAAAATACACTGCATAGTGTTTCAATCACTTCCTCTTCCTCCCATTGGTGAAGGAGAGATCCCACCTGTGTTCATCAGTGTTCTGTGGCTGTGACAACATACCTGAGATAATCAGCTTATAAGAAAGATTTACTTTAGGTCGTGGTCTCAGAGGTTTCGGTCCATGGTGGGCTAGCACTCTTGCTTTGGGCCTGTGGTGAGGCAGCACATTATAACAACGGAAAATGTGGCAGAGGAGGCTGGTCACCTCTTGGTGACCAGGAAACAGAAAAATGGAAAAGGTCTAGGGTCCCAATACCTCCTTCAAGAACAGAATCCAATGAGTTGACTTCCTTCCATTAAGGCCTGTCTCCTGAAGGTTCCATCTTCTCCCACTAGTGACACACATTGGCAACCATGCCTTTAGCATATTGCTTTTGGGGAGCATTTAATAACTAAACCATAATACTACATTAAGGTCATGCAGATGTGTCACTACATGATGCCAATACTTGACAGATGAGATGAACAGCCAGAAGGGTTTATTTTGGAGGAAACAGGAAAAGAAACTCAGGTTGAAGGGCAAAACCAGTTGTATACAATTCATATCAGGGTTTTGGGGTTGGATTGTTGCAGGCTTTCCTTATTGATTAGAGATACTGACATCATGCTTGACTGGCTGTACACACAGTTCCAGGACACAGAACTCACAGCCAGAGGGAGGAAGACATCATGCCACACAGGCCACGCCATGTAAGGGTTGCATCCGAAGCAAAGTGAACAGCTGGGGGAACCTGGGGGGTAAACTTTGTGATAAGAAGATGGAGGATGACATCTGGTTCTTCAGGAGCATGTGATTAATATTTGAATGATTCTATACACACCAGCAAGAAATTAAACATCACTACTCAGGGATAATTAGGCATGGTATCTAGTCCCCTTGATAAGGGAAGTTATTTGGCTAGCAAACTGGGAAGAGGACTTGTATTTAGGCCTTTTTAGTTCCTCTTGATTTTACAAGATTCTAAGGCAGCATTTAACATTGAACCTTAATTTTAGGCCTTATACCTCAAGTTGTTTAACAAATAGTTTATATTTCATAGTTCATTTATTTTTCCCCCTGAAGCATTGAAGTTGAAGGGAAGAAGAGGTTACAAAATGTGGGCACATAACTACATGATTGATTATGAATTACAGGATAATCACTGAGAGGAGTACCTGTGACCACCATATACTGAAGTTCAAGAGTACAGAAATCATTTGAAAATTAAAAGTAATGGTCAAATTATTTCTAGCAAAGACAATGTGGTGGTCAAACTCGATTGCTAATTTGATTGAATTAATAGATTCTTAGGATTACATGACCTTGAGTCTGTTGAGGTGATTGGCATGGGGAACAGCAGATTGAAGGGTAGTCCCATCCTGAATGTGGACAGCACTATCCAATAGGCTGAGGCCCAGATGGAACAAAGAGTGGAAGAAGGAGAAAGTGAGGGAAGAAAACCTTGATTCTTCCTGGGTGAAGGTGCATCTACTATTACCTGGAGATATTGGACTTTAGCTCCTTTGCTCTTCTAACTAGATACTCACCAATGATTTTCCAAGAAGCTTTCTTGCCTTTCCATCTTGGACTGGAACTCCATCACTGGTCCTTCCTGTTCTGAGACTCCAACTCTTGGATTGTTAGACCAGCTGCTGGCTCCTCCAGCTCTCCAGGTGTGGGAAACCATATGGGATGATGCCACTTCTAAGTGTAAACCAATTTAATACATCTCCTTCTATAATATCCATATCCTGTGAATGCTGTTAGTCTAGAGAACCTTGACTAATACAGATAATTAATGAGAAAAGAATAGTCTTCTCAATGATAGTCTTTCCCACAATTAGATATTCACATGCAAAAGAATGAAGTTGAACCCCTACTTCACACAATATAAAAATTAAGTCAAAATATATCAAGATCTCAGTATAAGAACTACAAATAAAAAACTCTTAAGAGAATGCTGTGTTAACGTAGGCTGCTATAACAAAAATGCCGTGTAATACTTGGCTTAAAATTTACATTTATTGTAATTTTAAGGCTAGAAGTTTGAGATAAGGGGGTTAGCATGGTTGAGTTCTCTGTGTATGAACTCTTTCTGATTTGCAGAGGGATGTCTTCTTGATTTATGTGCCTATAGCAGAGAACACAGAGAGAAGTTAATGCTCTTCTGTCTCTAATAAGGCATTAATAAGGGCATTAATTTCATCATCAAAGTTATGACCTATTTATCTCCCAGTGGTCACATCTTCAAATACTATGACTTGAGGACTAGGGTTACAAAATATTAATTTTTCAGCCATAGGAAATATATAGATGTAAATACTTGCAACTTTGTATTACACAGGTTTCTTAGCTATGATACCTAGATCATAAGGAGCTAAAGGAAAAATAGAGAAATTGGACTTCACCAAAATTAAGAAATTTTTTATTTCAAAAGACCCAATCAAGCTGGGCATGGTGGCGCACGCTTGTAATCCCAGCATTCGGGAGGCTGAGACCGGAGGATCAGGGTTCGCGGCCAGCCTCAGCTACCTAGTGAGGTACTCCATAACTTAGTGAGACTCGGTTTCAAAATAAAGAATAAAAAATAGGGCTGGGGGTATAATGCCCCTGAGTTCAATCCCCAGTACCACAAAAAAAAAAAAGACCCAATCAAGAAGTGAAAAGACAACCCTGAGAATCAGAGAAAATATGTGCAAACCATGTCTTATAAGGGACATATATATATTATATATATATATATTTATTTATGTAGTCCTTATACATATTCAATCTTTTTGGTGTATATTTATATATATATATATATATATATATATATATATATATATATTTACATAATATCCATTACCAAATATCCATCAGTCAGTTGATTAATGAATGTACAAAATGTAGTAAACATATACAATAACAATAGAATATATTTCTATTATAAAAAGGAATGAAGTACTGATACATGCTACAATAGGAATGAACCTTAAAAACATTACAACATGTAAAAACTCAAGAAATTCTGGGTGTTGTGGCACACACTTGTAATCCCAGTACTTGGGAGGCTGAGACAGGAGGATCGCAGTTTCAAGGCCAGCCTCAGCAACTTAGCAAGGCCTTCTGTAATTTGGTGAGACCGTGATTCAAAATAAAGCAAAAAAAATAGTCTGGGATATAGCTTGGAAGTAGAATGCCTCTGAGTTCCATACCCAGTACCACACACACACACACACACACACACACACACACACACACACACAAAATCAAGAAACAAAAACCAGATATTGTATGTTTACATTTATATGAAATGAGCAGAATAATCAAATCCATAGTGATTAAAAGAGAATAGTGGAGCTAGGTGTGGTGGCGCACGCTTGTAATCCCAGCATTCGGGAGGCTGAGACCGGAGGATCTGGGTTCGAGGCCAGCCTCAGCTATCTAGTGAGGCACTGCACAACTTAGTGAGACTCGGTTTCAAAATAAAGAATAAAAAATAGGGCTGGGGGTATAGCTCAGAGGTAGAATGCCCCTGAGTTCAATCCCCAGTACCGCAAAAAAAGAAAAAAAAAAAAAAAAAGAAGAGAATAGTGGTTGTCAAGGGCCAGGAAAAGAGGGTAACTTCTAATGACTTCTAATGTATATGAGTTTTCTTTTGGGGGTGATAAAATATTCTGGAATTATATTAACCATTTTACCACTCTGTAAATACTTATAAAACCATTAGATTGCACGTTTTGAAGATATACATTTTATGATACATGAATTGTATTTCAACAAAAATAATTTCTTTTTTTTTTTTGCGGTACTGGGAATTGAACTCCGGGGCATTCTACCTCCGAGATATACCCCCAGCCCTATTTTTTATTCTTTATTTTGAAACCGAGTCTCACTAAGTTGCGGAGTGCCTCACTAGATAGCTGAGGCTGGCCACGAACCCGGATCCTCTGGTCTCAGCCTCCCGAATGCTGGGATTACAAGCATGCGCCACCACGCCCGGCTTCAACAAAAATAATTTCTATCAACATACTATTATATAGTGAAATTGGGCAAGTGTAGCATCATATCTATCATTTGCTCCATTTAAAAGTGTTGTATTTTCATTATAAAAGCTCAAAGTCGAAGTCATGTCCAAAATAGTCTGAAATGCTGCATTTATAAATAGGGTTTAATGAAAACTCTTCTTAGTCAAATACTCACTTTATTTTCAGTGTTTACTTTGGCTGTTTTTCTTTGAGCTCCTTGGATTTGTGCTCTGGCCTCTTTCACTAATATTGAATAGTTCTTGGATATTACTTTTTGAAATATTTCTTTTACCAGTTTTCTTTCTCTTCTACTTCTAGATTTCAATTACAGCGTGTTAGACTATTTTGATGTTTTCACTACAGCTCTTGAGATATTATTTTCCCTCTTTTTTTCTCTTTGCATTTCAGTTTGGATAATCACTGACCTATATTCAAGTTCACAATTCTCTTCTTGGCTGTATTGAGTCTATTATCAAGCTTATCAAAGCCACTTCTTGTCCTTGCTACCATGTTTTTATATCTAGCCTCCCTATAGGATTCTTTCATATAGTTATTTTTTTTCTGTTGCCTATTGATTGATTTCCTCTGTGTTCTTACATGTTGTCTACCAGATCCTTTAACATATCATCAGTATGTTAAATTCTCCTTATGATAATTCCAACATCAGAGTCATATCTGATTATAGTTTTATCCTTTTTCCTCCCTTTATTCCTTTGTGAATATTTGTTATTTGGGTTGAAAGACAGATATCGATTAGAACGAGAGATTGAGATAAATAATGTTTATTTCTGGAAACGGGCACACCTTTGCTTTTGTTAGGCCCTAGTGTGAGTGACTGATTCAGTCTACTCAGCATTTTTCTGAGTTTATACCCTCAGTGGAACACAGACTTTCTAGGTTTTCTACATTTTTATGCTAGACAGCACTTGGATTTTAGCAATTTATTTTTTAAAAAAAAGTTCTTACCTGCCTGTATGTTTCTTGTTGTCTGTCTGCAGGTGATGGATTACACTTCCTCCTTGAGAATATCTTTCTTTACTTAAATTTTAGTTTACTCAATTGTGCTACAAGCTCATTACTCTTATGGATTCAAAAGAAGTTATGAATATTTAGATTTACCAGTTTTTTTACTTGTTTTAATATTTGAAGAAATGTTTTCTCAGACTTTCTCTATCCTGAGCAGAAGCGGGAAACCCTCTGTATTCTCATAAACTTCATTTCTATGGAGGAAGTTATTATGCAGTTTTTTTCTCCATATGTTACTTGCTTTTTCATCCTATTTTAGTCTTACTGGTTCAGTGATTTACACATTTTGGTTCAATTTACCTTTTCTGGTATTCCTCCCTATTTCATTATAATATATTTACTTTCAAAGCAATACTACCTACTTAATTTTCTTAAAGTCTTGCCTGGACAAATTTATAAAGAGATCTGTTATAGTAGTTTTCTATTATAAGGAAAACAACTATAAAATATGATATTTTATAATTAAATGCAGCAAGTGAAGAAATATTCAAGATGTTTATATGTTATTGACACTTACAGTAAAAAATACTGCAAATGTAATAAAGGAGGCCAACCTTTCCGTGCTGAATTTCACTGTGAGAGCTATTTAAGTTTTATGTCTAAAAACTGATGTAGGATACATTTTGAAATAATTGCCTTTTCTTTGTGATGGCATGCTCCAAATATCTGAAAATTTGATTCATTATTTTTAAACAGAAAAAAAAATATAAATCTCAACATCATACATGTCTCAAAACTTTGTGAAAATAGAAATTTCAAAAAATAATATGAAATGTGCTGTGTCTGTCTTGAATCAAATTACATACCTTTCTTTTGTACTTGGTTCTTTTAATCTTTTATTTACCATACATATTTGTGTAATATAAAAATATTTTCTCTTGTTTTCAATTTTTTCATTATTAGTATGCCTTATTGATACTCAAAAGGATTTTTATAACCTTGTATATGTCACATACACATTCATGCTTTACCTGCCCTCTTAAATTTTGTGTATAGTTTTGTACTATGTTTTCATGTACTATTACAATATGATGCCCTTTCTTCCTTCCTTCCTTTTTTCCTCCCTCCCTCCCTTCTTTTCTCTCTTTCTCTTTCTTTCTTTTTTATGAAACAGGGTCTTCCCAAGTTATTTTGCACTAAAACCTGTGGTCAAACCTGTCCTCCTGTCTCAAACTCCCAAGTACTGGGATCATAAGTGTGTGCCACCACACCTGAAAATATTTACCTATACCTATATTCTTTTTTTTTTTTTTTGCAGTATAGGGGATTGAACCCAGGGGCATTCTACCTCCGAGCTATACCCCAGCCCTATTTTTTTTTTATTCTTTATTTTGAGACAGGATCTCACTAAGTTGCAGAGGGCCTCACTAAGTATCTGAGGCTGGCCATGAACCCGGATCCTCCAGTTTCAGCCTCCCAGCTACTGGGATTACAAGCATGTGCCACCACACCCAGCTTATTTAGCTATATTCTTAAGAATTGTGTATTATACAAACTCTTCATGACATCCTAATACATCTGAAATATTATTACACCCATTTCATATGCTACACTACCACATGAAAATTATTCAGTAGTGACAATAAGTTAGTTCCCAAAGCCATATGTGATTCTATACAATAGTTTGGTCCAAGAGTGGATAGTTGGGAATACTGTGGAGGGGAGGGTTTAGGAAAGAAAAGAGGTGTATATTTACCCAACTTCAAAGTATCTAGGGATAAAATATTGTCCATCATTGTAGTTATGGGAGAATGTTTAGCAGAGTAAAGATCACAAAATATGGAGCCAGGTAGAGATAAGTTTGAATTCTGGATAATTATAGGGCTTCAGATATATCAGTTAACATTTTAAGCTTAAGTACTCTTTTCTGAAAAGATGATAGGTTAATGAGAACTAAATTCTACGACTATTGTGGTGATTAAAACAAAGTGTAATCTGTGCTTGCTATACCCTATACATACTAAGACTCATTGCACAGGAAGTTTAAGTTTGATATTTATGACTGGATATAAAAGGAAGTCATGGTGAGAAGTGAAATATTTACTGAGGTCTACTACAAGGCAGAAACAATTCTAAGAACAGTATAACATCTGATTTTATCTTATCCTTATAATAATCTTCTAATGTGAGTATTATGACTTTACCTTGTAATTTATTAAAAGAATGGGCAAGTTAATGAGAATCTGAGAGATATAAATGTTAAAAATCTCTTTCCCAACTTTTTATACTCAATTGACAGAATCCATATTCACACTAAAAATTTGTAATATCTAACAGTACTTGCATCAAATAAGCTCTTCTTTTCACCTGGTTAATTTTCTATCATATATTTCATGTAACTGTTAATTTCCTCTATTTTCAATTTTTTATGTAGGTCTCTTGAGGACCATGATCATATCATTCCAATCTGACAAATACAATCTGTCCTTATGTTCAGAAAGATGCTTATTAGGCACTAGATGATAATAAAGGTAGGTTTTTAATCATGGCAGATGAATGCATCTTTCATGTGACCTATCCTTATTGAATTAAGCTGTGCTTAAATTGTTTACACTGACACCATGTGTCAGGGGCCCCATCAAAAGCAAGATACAATCACAGGGGAGATTTAGGCAGAAAGATCCCAGTGAAAAGAACTCATAAGGAGTTGCCATTCAGAGAAGAGCAAACAGCAACTTTATTCACTGACTCATTCCTTATATAGGGTTTCAGGCAAATTGGATCCCTATATCTACACAAGTATTACACATGCATGCGTGTTACATGTTGCCTAATCTTACTTACATAAACATATACACATTTGCACAAGTGAAATGTGTGCACATCTGTGGCTGCGTGGGGTCATATCTTCACTACTGGCCTGTACTTCCTGTGGGCTCCCACACTCTACCCTCTACAAGGTATAGTGCATGACTTGACCCAGAAAGCATGACATCGGGCCCGAAAACCAAAACAGCAATAGAGGGTGCAATGATTGACTATTAGTCAGTCCTCCAGCCACACAGGTGAGGATAGTCAATACCCATCTTCAGGAGGAGCCCCCAGCGAGTTTCCCCAGGCCATATGCAGGTCCTCCTGTAAGGCTAAATAGCCTGTACCTCTGCATCCATCTCTACTAAGTCTTGCTGTACCTGCTGCTGGTGGTCTGAAATGTATACATGTCATTCTACATAGAGAAGAATACACATTCTAGTCTGGACAGCAGTGAGCATATTTAAAGCCATTCTGTTCTTCACAACCACTTTCTGTGTCTGAGTGCTTTCGACCATCAAAAGGGAAAGATCCCAATAGGATGTATTCAAAGCTTCTGCAACATGTTGGGCTAAGGCTTTTACCTGTAGCTCTCCATCTGTAAATGTATAAATGTAGAGCTACAATCCTTGATGTAGAGCTACAATCCTTGTGGCTCAGTGGATTTGCAAGGGAGGATGATAAGAATATACATTAGTAATAAATTTTACCACATGAACCCATAATTGGAATTCTCCAATAGTTGTCTAAACAGTCAATTCCTATAACATGTCCACCCCCAAGATATACTCAGATATGGGGGATATATAGACATCATACTTCATAGGAAGCAGAAGTCCAATTCCTAAAATCATCAGGGCACATCAAATCATCAGCTAGTGCCAGGATGAATTGCACTTTGCAGAGGGACCAATGAATAGTCAATTTCACATGTGGCCTCAGGTCAGCTGGTTTCCCTGCTAACCTGGCACCCTGGCTTAGTCTCTAGTCCAGCACCCACCACTACTACAGCATTCTTCAAGGGACACCATACACTGGCATCCTGACTCTCCCTATGCCACCCAATGCCTCCAATAGCCCCAACAGCCAACATCCTGGCTCCAGAGCCCTGGGAGACACCCTGAGTCAGCTCCTTACTCCACAGTGGGACCCAATGTGCCATTTGTAAAGCCTTCTGGGATTCTTCTTGCTGGGGACATGCAATGTCCTAATCTTCTGGTTGGATCCATGCCACCAAGTAGTCTGATACTGTGAACCACAGGGATACCAGGGGTGACATCTTCCCCTCCCTGGGTTGTTCTTCCCTGCTGACTACACAATTGTTATGGGCTAGGTATGGTTGCAGAGGAGGTTTCAGTGGTTAAATCCCCATTGAAAAAAAATGAACATGGAATCACCATCTGGAGGAGAACAAGTAGCAACTTTATTTTTAGACCTGTCCCATACATAGGGTTTTGGGCAAAGTTGTGCATGTCCAGAGCAGTGCGACATGCATATGTGTGTTACACTTTGCTTAGTCATACTTAATTATATACACATTTGTGACTGTTCGACATCTATGCCCATCTGCAGCTACACAGAGTCACGTCTTCTTCGCCAACCTATACTTCTTCTGGGCCCCTGCACAATGTTTAGCTGTTATCAAAACAGTAGATATTTATTTATCTATACCTAAAATTTGTTAGTAGGAACAATTTCTTTTCTAAATGAGAGCCATTTCAATGCATAAAAGAAGATAACGTCTGCTTTATGTGTGCCTGTTACTGGGAAAGATTTTTGTTGTTGTTGTTAGTATTTGGATTTATAAACACTCACTTTTTATTTTGTAGTCTTTTGATGACGTTTTACTTGTTTGATTTTGGGGGTTTGACTTGTTGTCCTGGCTCGAAATTAAACTGCAGAAAGACAGATATTTTATATGTGTTTCAAGGCCACCTGGCACAGAGTTAAGTGCTTGATTAATATTTGTGGTTTAATTTATCATTTTTATAACCAACATTTTATCTATTATTGTATGTGTTTATTTTGAAGTTGTTTTCTTTTTGCCAGACATAGTGGCACATGCATTGGAAAATGAGACAGGAGAATCACAGGTTTCAGGCTGGCTTTAGTAAATTATACAGATCCTGTTTTAAAAATAAAAAAGGGCCATGGCTGTAGTTCAGTCATAGAACACCCCTTGTTTCAATTCCCAGTACCTACCACAACCCAAAAGAGAAGTTATCTTTTCTTATGTATTGAAGTGCCTCTCACTATCTTGACATCAATTTCAGTAAATCTATTGTTTTCTTACATGACATATCTTTGTTTCTACAGCAACCATTTTTCCTATTATATTTATATATATCTTAGAAAACAGTCCTGTAAAATTTATTTTTGTTTGCTTTGTCTCTAACATTTATGCATTCTATTTAACCTGTTCCAAAATAGCTATGTATTTTTATGTTTACATGCACTGTACACTACTCTTGGGAATTCTAAGTCTACCTTCTGTAGCTAAAAAACATTGTTTACTATAAAATAATATAAAACATCTCTTATGAAGAGAAACAGGGTTCTGATTACTTTACATAGCCACAAAACTTATTTCCATAAGAATACTGAAATATATTCATGTATTCATTGCTTAAATTATTTAATATATGTCTGTTCCAACAAAAGCCTCAATAGTTTTCAGAATGGTTACATAAATTTTATGTAGCCAGAGAAGAGTTTCATATCTTTTTAAAGTCTTGCTATAAACATCAAATAGAAACCTTTAATGTTCACTTACATTGTAAATGTCTATAATTTTAGTAGCTACACTAAAATATTTTGCTAAAGAGAAGAACAAGACATTGTATTCCCACTATCCCCAGGCAGATGTTTGATTGACATTCCTGATTTTGAATATGAACAACAATGTTCGTAGTGACAGACGTGGTGGTGCATGCTTGTAATCCCAGCATTTGGGAGGCTGAGACCAGAGGATCTGGATTCACAGCCAGCCTCAGCTGCCTAGTGAGGCACTCCGCAACTTAGTGAGACCCAGTTTCAAAATAAAGAATAAAATATAGGGCTGGGGGTATAGCTGGAAGGTAGAATGCCCCTGAGTTCAATCCCCAGTACCAAAAAAAAAAAAAAAAAAAAAAAAGTAGCATAGTAAGGCACAGAACTCAAACCCTGGAGCTAAACTGCATGGTTGGAATCTAAGTTCTGCAACTCACCAGCTGTGTAAAAATCTGTCAAGATTCTTAATCTAGCAATAACTCATTTTTCTCATATTTAAAATTGAAGTATAATAGCATTAACTTCTAAGGGTTATTATGAGGCTTAAATATGTTAAAACATATATAAAAGGATATGAAAGAATTCTTGGCACTCAATAAATACAAATGATAGTCGTTATATACACAGTTGTAAAAGAAATTTTATGACTTCACCAGTTAGAACCACTCAGTAGCCAGTAGCTTCCTAAACTTTTTAGAAGACACCATTCACACTCCTTACTATGGCTGTGTGGCCCACATGACCTGTCCTTCACCTATCTCTCCCCTCATCTCATAGTCTCATACTACCCTCCCTTAGCCTATTCTACTGTAACTCTGGCTGTCTTTAAGTTCCCAGAACATGCCAAACTATCTCTCATCTCAGCATTCTTGGGTCAGCTGATTTGTGAGCTGAAAGATTTCTCACACAAATGCCTCTTTCACATTTCTGGGTCCCAATTAAAAAATATCTTCTCTTCAGGAAAGAGTTCCCCATCTACTCTATGTAATTACTGCACTCCCATTTTATTTTATTTTTTCATCATAGAAGTTTGCTCATTTCTTCCAAGTCCCTATTGTAATCTATCATCTATTTATCTATCTATCTATCTATCTATCTATCTATCTATCTATCTATCTATCATATATCTGTCATCTACTTATCAATCATCTATCATCTATCTATCTATCTATCTATCTATCTATCTATCTATCTATCTATCTATCTATATCATCTACCATTTATCCATTTCTCATTTATTTATTATGTATCCATCTATTATTTGTTAATTTATTTATCTTTATTCTTATTGAATCTTCCTCAGTAGAACACAAGTTTCTCAAGGTCATGGCACCTTTTGAATTGTACACTATTTTATTTTCAATATTGGGTCCAGTGTCATAAATAAAAAAAAAAAGGATTCAATAACTATTTGATCAGTACATACAAGAGCAAAGTAATCCAAAAGTATATAAAAGGATTGAATGATGCATATTTTGATCTTAGAATAGGTAAGCCTTAGAAATAGCAACAAATAGTGATTACAGCAAGAGAAGACCTTAGAAGATGGAAATATCTTCCGTGCTCTTGGATAGGCAGAATAAATATAATAAAAATGGCCATTCTCCCAAAAGTGATCTATAGATTCAATGCAATACCCATTAAATTACCATGGTCACTCCTCAAGAACCATGCAGGAAGCCTCAAAATACCTGACTTTGAACTATATTACAAAGCCACAGTTATAAAAACAGCATGATATTGGCACAAAAACAGACACATAGACCAGTAAAGCAGAATAGAAGACTCAGAAACAAACCCACACATATACAGTTAATTGATGTTTATGGTAGATTTTTTCAAGATTAGTTGCTCAAGCCTGTCAAACAGCTTCACTAACACAACTTCAAGAACCATCTCATAACTGATCTGTATAATCATGCTGCAACATCTATCTCAGCTAAGTTCTTTTTAATTCAAACATATTATGTCTGCTGGTATGTGGCCAATTCAAGGGGACCTGAATGCTTACATGCCATTTGACAATTTAAAATATCTCACAAGGCCGGGTGTGGTGGCACATGCTTGTAATCCCAGTACATGGGAGGCTAAGACCAGAGGATCCGGGTTTGCAGCCAGCCTCAGGTACCTAGTGAGGCCCTCCGCAACTTAGTGAGACCCCGTTTCAAAATAAAGAATAAAAAATAGAACTGGAGGTAGAGACTGGAGGGTAGAATGTCCCTGGGTTCAGTTCCCAGTACTGAAAAAAAAAATCTCACCAGTATTCGGATTATTATGACTTCTTATAATGTTAAAGTAACTAGACCTTGGTACATTTACCCAGCTGCTAATCTCATGGGCAATCTGAACATGCCACTGGTATTTGGCAATATGGTGGTTATGGGATCTCCAATAAGTGGATAATGACTGATTGATAGATGCTAAACTTCGAAATATACCTGTCAAGGAATTTAAAAAAAAAGTTTGCTTACCATTATTCTCTGTATATTTTATTTTAAAATGAATATCTGTTTACAACTTTAGCCATTTTATGTCCTACTACATAAGAGAAGTAGTTTCTTATATAATTAATGAAACAGTCATATAAAGCTTCTTTATAGACTTCTAATTTTAACAACCTTTAAGCACATTAAAATTACATGACTTATTTAAAATGGATTATTTTAGTATTTCAAATATCAAACCTAGTATTCCAGGAGGATATAAGATAGGAGGTCAAGGAGGGTATACAAATGATGAATAGAAAGGTTTCCACATCTGAAAGGATGAAGTAACTTATTCATGGAATAAAATGATAAAGAAGACATTCTCATGTGAGCAGTGCTTGCAACATGTCAGGCATCACTAAACTCATCTGCACTTAAGATGCCAAATTACAAAAACAGGCTCTAGGTCTTGATAATAATGACTCATGTTTGAGCATCATTCTCTTGATTTTATTTGGAAAACACCCTTAAATCAGGGAAGCTTTTTCACCACAACCCAATTTTGTTTTTATTAGAAACTGTAGCATGAATGGGGCATGGTGGCATGAACCTGTAATCTCACTTCTTGGGAGGCTGAGACAGGAAATTTCAGGTTCAAGGCCAGCCTCAGCAACTTAATGAGATCCCCAGCAACCTAGCAAAATATTAACAAAATGGAATTGAGGGTGCAGCTAAGAGGTAGAACAACCCTGGGTCCAATCTCCAGTACCATCACCACCCCAAAATAGTATGAACAATAAAAGAAGGCTATGCTACTCTCTCTAAAGAAAAAAAAAAAAAAACTGTTCCACTCTTGGCAATAGTTGTAAAAAGACTCTTAAAGGCTTTGAGGCATGTGTTCCATTTGAAGAGTGAAGTACCAATCTTTACAAAGAATTTTGTGTGACTCAGGTGTGGACAGACTTCTTCTCTATGAAATGAAGAGCCCCCTTTCCAGATGTAATTATCTTGATGGCCTGTGAAATCTATTCTGGTCTGGCTCTGCTTTCTCCACATTGCTTCCTTCTGTCTTCTAACTGTCATTCCTCTTGCCCTTAACTGGAGAGTGGTTGTTTACAAAACACTTGATGATTCACTCCCACATATTGGTCATCAAGTCCCTTACCTGGGGAGCATAATTAACTTAGCTACATGACACTGATTATAAGAAGTCTAAGATCTATCAAGGCATTTTGGTTTCCAACTATCCATATTTTCTTGTTAAAATATTCTAAAACATTGTTTTTTTTTCAGTCTGAGTTTTATGATAACTACTGATCTTAATTCAGGGAACATTACATGTGCATGCACACATACACATGCACATGCAATTGTATATACTTACATAGGACATTTGTGGAACAACAAATATCTCACTCATTTGAAAAAACTAATGAAAAATTTCTTTACTTTTTAAAATTTTATTTTCAAAGTCCAATGTTTTAAGTATGTTGAAGTATTTCTCTAGAGAAAAAAGCTTAAAAAGAGAAGATATGAGATTTTTAAGCTTTTTTGGAAGAAGTACGTATTCCTTATAATTATAGTGATGGACATTAAATAATATTCAAGAATGTTTGCAGCCCCTAAAATTCACAGTTTTTATTCAACTTATGTAGTAAATGATTGTTTGTTCCAAAAAAGGCCAGACACATACTTTGTTTTCAAATAGTGAAGATGTTTTAATGGTCTGATTTCACATGTAATGTAAGATATGCATTCTAGACTTGCCTATTAGTGATTTTTTTTGTCTGATTGCATCAGAGAGGTCTCCACCTTTCCTATGAACTACATACTTATTTTTAGACACAGAACTATGAGTTCTTATTTGAAAGTCAAATGTATAAATCACAGCCCACTTGTAGCTGTTCTAGTTGAAGCATGGACTGGAAGATTTATTGGAAATCTTCACCCTGATGTCACAGAGTCAGAGAATGCTTTAACACACTCATGACATGACTCATCATTCCACTCCTTTTGCCTGATAAAAACATCTCTCAGTTGATTAATGGAACTTTCCTTATCCCTGTTCTCTATGCTAAAGTCCTCAGGGTCCTTTCTATTATCTCATATCCCTTTTTTGACAGAGCCCATCAATCATCTAATCTCTTTCAATTTTCTCAAAACTCTAAAATGATTCTGTGCCAAATAAATTATTGTAGAGAAGGTCTGAATTGGGTTAGTGTATAAGCTTTGGTGCAGGAGACTTCAAATACAACACGGATGTTGGCCCGGTCATGAGTAAGCAAATCTTCTTGAGGTTACTCAAGGACCAGCTTCCTTCTCTATGGTTGCATCCTTACCATCTATGGGATCACAGCTGACTCCTGCATAATGTTTACTTTCCAGCCTGTGATGGAGACAAAAGCAGGTAGAGAGAATTAGGTATTGTAGATCACTTCTGCTGACATATTTATCCAGAATTTGATCAACTGCCTCCAAGTACCTACAGATTATGGCAGTATATTCAATCTCTAGGCTGAGTATGTGCCACAGGCATTTGTTCTTTCCACATAGCTGTATTCAGCCCTATTCTGTGCCATGCCTACTCAAGATGTCTAGGATTCTATAGTGAATAAAATAGAGTTTTGTCTCTCATGATACATCCCAGTGTAGGAAGTCATATAGCACACAGATATAGCAAATACATTTGCAATCAATTGTTTAGAACAACACTCTTGATTTTTTAAAAAAGAAATAAGGAAACCATATGTTCCTGCCACTCAAACGTAGAACTGTCAGAAACCGCAAGTGCTATGTGTGTGTATGTTCCTATCACTTATGATTTGAGACTACAATACGTCAATAAAACTATATAAAAATAAAATGGTTAACTAAAAAGAAACAGCAGAATCAAAGTAGAACAAACAGTAGAATCCAAAGAGTGCTGAAGTTTACCATAAAAATATAAGTGAAAGGTCAAATGTTTTCCCTTATATGTGGAAGCTAGGGAGAAATTGGGACACAAAAGGGATCCCAGACAGAAGAGGAGAAACCTTAGTGGAGTGAGGGAGGGAACCTAGCTGAGAGATGCAGAAGGGGTAAGGAAAACACTTCAGTGGATATGATGTATATAGACAAATATATCCATGTCAATCACAGTGTAGTGTATAGGAAGGTGAGGAGGGAGAAGGGATGGGTTGGGACTTGGGAGAGGGCTCAAGGAGTGCTATGTGCATGTATACCTATATCATCCTGAATTTCATCATGATGTATGATTATAATGAGCCAATAAAAAGTATAAACATTTTCTGAATATATAAAATTATGCCTTAGACACAATTTTCATAATTTCTTGAGCAGAAGAATTCATGCATGGGTTTTGTTGGACAGAGTGTAGAGAAGATAAAGTACCTCTCACTTCGATGTGGTTCAGGCAAGAGTCCGCAGATCTAGTAAATATCCCCTGAGTTGCCAGCTCAGGACTCCCTCAGGGGAATGCTTATTGAGAAAATGACATGTTTATTCTCTTGCTGTTCTTACATGTCACTACAGACTGTATTGAGGCTGTAGGAGGTGAGATATATCCTGGTGTAAACATTGTTATTGACTACAACAATCCTGCCTAATGGGAGAGGAAGTATTTTCTGAGGCATTCAGCACAGAAGTATAATATGAAAGTTTTGAGTTTGACTTCCCATTGATCTCCTGTGTTAAATAAATACACAAATAAAGGAGTTCAGTGGAATGAAATAAAGGAACTAAATGCCTTGAGATGAGGTTCTTAGATTTGTTGGCATATTACTTGCCTCCTGTTTTCTATTATACTATCCACTTTGGGATCAAAGTTGTACCTCAAAGGTTAATACACCTGCACCATGTATCTTTACACCTCACCCAGCCTCTGTCTGAACTCTATACTCTTTGCTACTTAGGGGTTAAGCAGGAATTAAACAATCTTTATAGAAAGTACTGACAACCGGGGCGAGGTGGTGCATGCCTGTAGCCTAGTACTTTGGGAGTCTGAGTCAGGAAGATGTTAGGCTTGAGGACAGCTTAAGCAGCTTAGCAAGACCCTGAGTAACTTAGTGAGTTCCCTATTTCAAAACAAAATAAAAAGGGTTAGGTATGTAGCTCAGAGATGAAATTTCCCTGGGTTCAATCCTCAGTAACCCCCCCCCCCAATACTGACTAGAGAAGGAAAGAAAACTATTAAAACGTGTGCTAATTTTAATTTCAATGCATAGTAGACATACAAAAGATCAAATTTTGTTAATAATAATTGGAAAATTCACTTTGTTCTATATATATATTACTTTGTCAAAATAGCACACTTTTCTTCTTTTTCAACAGATTACATATAATTATAATCAGTTTACTCAGAAGTATACTTCCTTTTATATATACTTAGGGATTAAAGGTCACATGCAGATGAATTCCATCGAATGCATTTGCAGTGTCTTAAAAAGATTATTGACTGAAACTAGCAGAAGATGATTAAAGACAGAAAACCAAGAACACCGTTTTCCCAAAGACTATATTAAAATTCATTTAAAAAAATCCACATTTCTGATTTATTCTCCTGAAATCCATTTAAAGATTTGACCTTAGCAGCCCACATAGGTGTCCTTTAATTCCAAAAACTCATCGTGTCTCTGTCCCTTCACTGAATTGAGAAAGCTGTACTTTTTTGTCGTATATTTTGAAGCAAGGGTGATACCAAAACCCCACATGAGCAAATATGTTTTTGATCATATAACTTTGACTTTGCAATAGTCTTAAGTAACTAAATTTCAATGAGGGCACATCCAGGAGTCATCCACAATCTGAAAAAGCTTTCTGGAATTTGGGAATTCAAGGTTTGGAAATTTGTGAAGAATCAGATTTTCTAAACTGAATCCCAGAACTTCAGTTCTTTGGACAGTGTTTGCCAAACACTTTTCAGTAGACTAAATATTCTCCTACTTTTCATATTATTTGTATCTTCGTCCAAAAGACAAAGTAATTAAGGGTTTGATGTTCAAAGCATAATACTCATGTTGTAGTAAATCTGAATGTGCATTTTAAAAATTCAACCACCTATATTTTTATTAAATGTTCCTTATAATCATGTTATTTTAGTTTTGTTTATTATTTTAAGAATTTTTTTACTGAGTAGCTTCTTGCTATCCTGTGCTAGAGATTCAATATTGAGTATAACTGACACTGCCTATTCTCCCAGGAGATTACACTGAAGATGGACCCTTGAAGGGAGTTTTGCAGAAACATGCCAAAGCTCCCATCCAGATAAATCCATTATAATGAATTTATCCACTGCTTGGATTACTACCCTCATGAATCAACTCTATCAACTCTGAATATTAATAAATGAACTCCTCAAGGGATATTTCTTATCAAGCTATAACATTAGTACAGTTATTATGGAAAACCATGGAGGTTTCTCAAAAAATTAAGAATATAACTACAATAAGATCTAGCAATCCCACTACTGGATATATATCAAAAAGGAAATGACATCAGTATGTCAAAGAAAGATCTACACTCCCATATTTATTGCAGCACTATTTACAATAGCCAAAAGATGCAAACCTATCCATCAAATTATGAGTGGTTAAAGAAAAAAATATACATCAGTGGAATACTATTCTGTCATTAAAAGGATAAAATCCTCTCATTTGCAACAATATGGATGGAACTGCAGATCATTACATTAAGTAAATTTAGTTAGGTACAGACAGACAAATACTACATAATGTCACTCATATGTGGAATCCGAAAATGTTGCTGTCCTAGAAGTTGAGAGCAGAATAGTGGTTCCCAGAGGCTAAAGAAAATAGGGGGGATGAGGGATGTAAAAAGGTTGATCAGTGGGTACAAAGCCATAGTTAGATGTGAGACATAAATTCTGGTTTTCTATTGCACGACAGCAATATACTATATACTTCAGAACTCTACGTGAAAGGATCTCAAATGTTTTTGCCATAAGGGAATGATAAATGTTTGAGAAGATAAAATTGTTTTCCATAACTTGAACATTATTAAATGTACACGTGGATCTAAATAGCACATGGTATCCCATTGATATACACAATTTATGTGTCAAACAGAATATAGTGGATTATTCTACAGTTCTGTGATCTCCAAAGTAAAGTACAATATGATTCTCTGTCATGTTCAGATGTGATTACCAGAACTTCTATTTATACATAAAATATGAGAGACATAAAGGCTTTTTCTAGTATTTAGCAAAATGACAATAATCCCTGTATGTAAATTACAAATGAAGGAATAAATAAATAGATACACAGAGAGTGCATGTTCTTTTGTTTTCTTAATCTGATTGAATACACCATTTAAAATTGGTAACTATTGACTCAAAAAATAGCATAGGCATATAGGGGGGAAGAGAAATTTCACATCTTCTCTCTGAAAAGTTTCTGGAATAAACTGACAAAGACAGAGTAATAAGGTAAAAGGCATACACATTCACTAGTGTTAAAAAAGGCAAAACATTGTAGCATGGGGAAATATCACAGTGGGTGATCACTCCCTAGCTCAGAAATATTCAGGAACTTATACATCCATTTTTAATAGGGGAGGGAGAGAATGAGGAATGTTGGTCACTTTTAGGGGAAGAGTAAATGACTTTAGAGGAACTCAGTGAGATGGGAGATCATAAAATGGCCTAAAAACAAGTCTGTTTGGCTCATGGAAGAGATAATGGTTTCTGAATCCATTCTAATGTTCTGGAATCATTCTGAATGATTCCTTTTGGGAATGAAATAGAAAACAATGGTGACTGACAAAAGTCCCACTAGATATGTTGACAGACTTCAATATTTCTACCTGAATATGAGTTCTATTAATATAATTATTAATATTCTCTTCTCAGGGAAGATACTGGAGGTGACTGCTCCTTCATTGGCAGGTCTAGAATTTCAGCAGATGAGGGAACTTTGCACAGTGCCTCTCTTTGCTCTAGCGGGTGGGTTGGGTAGGTGGAGGCAGGAAGCAAGATTAGAGACCTTGATTATGAGGTAGGCTCTATGTCCTCTCAACATGTCTAAGCCCCAGTATTTGGGGTATCATTTTCTCAATCCCTTAGGAGAGTGAAGGTATAGTTGAAATCACATTCTGTAATTCCATAAATTGAGCCTATATAGTAATCCTGAGATTATATATTTTATGTGAGTTGGATTTTTCTGGTAACCAAATGCAATATAGGATTATACACAATTTTACCCAGTATAAAATGTTTAAGTCCATAGTCTAATGTTGGCACTGTTTCACATTTATAGTAATTTAAATTTCCTGAATAACAAGATGTCTGACTTATTCCAAAGAAATAAATAAGAATTATCTGCTGTATTAATATAGAAATTTATGATTTGTTTTTGAGGCACTATTCCAAAAATTGAGATAGTTATGAATCAGATAAATCTATAGATGAGATTGGGTCTTCATTTGTCAACATAATGGGTGCTTATAAAATTTTATTAGACATAATATACTTTTGTTTCTCTAAAAAGACTTTTAATATATAGAAAATGTATTTATTGGCCATTTCTAGTTCTTCTTTTTTGAAGTGTCTATTTAGTTCAGTTGCCCATTTCTTTAATAGGTTATTTGTTTTTTTTTAAGTCTTTTAATTAATTTGTATATTCTAGATACTAGTCCTCTATCAGAGGAATAGTTAACAAAGATCTTCCATCCTGTAAGATCTCTGTTTAGACTCTTGATGGTTTACTTGGCTGAGCAGAAACTTTTTAATTTAATTCCATCCCATTTATTATACTTGTTTTAATTTCCTGAGCTTTGAGGGTTTTAAGGAAGTTTCTACCAATACCTATATGTTAGAGTGTTGGTCCTATACCCTCTTCTAGTAATTTCAAAGTCTCTGGTCTAATTTTCAGGACTTTGATCCATCTCTAGTTGACTTTAGTGCAGGGTGAAAGGTAGGGATTTAATTTCATTTTTTCTACAAATAGATATCCAATTTTCCCCATATCACTTATGGAAAAGGCTGTCTTTTCTCCAATGTCTGTGTTTGGCACCTTTGTCAAAAATCAATTGGCTTCTTATCTGTTCCATTGGCTTATGTGTGTGTGTTTGTGCCAATATCGTGCTATTTTTATTACTATAGCTCTGTAGTATAATTTGAAGTCAAGAATTGTACATGAAAAAAATGTTCAACATCATTATTATTCAAGGACATGAAAATCAATACTACACTGAAATCCCATCTAACTTCAATCAGAATGGTAATAATCAAAAAGTCAAATAAAAAATTCTGGTGAGGCTTTGGGGAAATAGAAACTCTTCTATACTATTGGTAGGATTGTAAATTAGTACAGCCACTATGGAGATTAGTATGAAGATTCCTCATAAAACTGAGAATGGATCCACCATATGATCTACCTATATCATTCCTGGGCACCTTTCCAAAGGGGCTAAAATAAGAATATAAACCAACCTAGATATCCATCAACAGATAAATGGATTACAAAATTATGAGATATACACATAATGGGTTTCTACTCAACAATAAAGAACAAAAAATTATGTCATTTGCAGGAAAATGGATGGATCTGGAGAATATTATGTTAAGTGAGATTATTCAATCACAGAAAGTGAAGGGTCATGTGTTTTCTCCCATATGTGGAAATAGGGAGTAATCAGGACAACAAAGAAACTTCAGATAAGGGAGGAGAAACTCCCGTGGAGTGATGGTGATGGTCCAGGAGAAGAAGGGGGAGAGGGAGAATCAATGAGGGAATCACTTCCATTGACATTATATACCTATGTGAGAATGCCAATGCCAATCTCAGTATCTTGTATGGGGAAGAGGGAAGTGAGGAGGGAGCAGAAGGAAAGCCCACCAAGTGCTGTGTGCATGTATGCCTCTATCACTGTGAACTGCATTATGATGTGATACTATAATGCACCAATAAAAATATTTAAAAATCTACAAAATTTAATGTATAGAAAAAAAACCCTGAGAAAGTCAACTAGATTTTCTTATTATCTGCTGAGTTTGACTTATCTGTCTTAAGAAATCAAAGGATTACAAATAAAAATGAAATTGCCCTGTCTTCCACCCCAGTTTCCTCTTATCCTCTTCCTCCATCTACCCACAGTCATCCACTGGCATGAATTTACTATATAACTCACTATTCAATTTTTATAACATATGTATACACATGAAATATTGTTTTGTATGAATTTCAAATATATGCAATTGTATTATAGTATACATCTGCAGCTTTGTACATTCAACATTATGCTTCTAACATACTAAAATAGACATTTGAATAGATCTGAATCAGAAATCCAGTAAATGAAAATATTTACGTTTTGTTTTTTCCCCTCCTATGAAATGTGAATTACTTTCAACATTCACCATTTAAAATAACTTGACAGTAAACAACCATGCACACAATTCCAGGTAAGATTTCTCAAGGGAGTTGATTATGATTTCTGGGTTAAAGAGTATAGATACTCTGAATTTTGCTAATCATTTCAAACTACTTTTCACAGTGGTGGAGTCAATTCACATTCCCAGAAGCATTTATGGAAATTTCTAATTTCTGTAAAGTATCACCATTGCTGGGCATCATTTTTTCTTCTTACCAATATGATGAGTAAAACATTTTATTTTTATAGATTTTTTTATTACTAATGAGGTTGAGCATCTTCTTAAATACTTATTGCCCATTTATTTATTTTCATTGTGTTCCCTTAACCATTTTTATTGAAAGATCAGAACTATCTGAGACTCATAAATTTTTAGTAAAACATTTAGCATATGTAACATAAGATTATATACATTTAATGATATATTATATATAAATTATGCACAAATATTACATGCATAGCTATATATAAACTCATGCACATATATATGCATATCTGCATGTGTGCATAAGCACACACTTTTTGCAGTTGATTTTCAACTTTACTCTTGGTCTAACTTATATCCACACACTCTTCTGTCTTCTTTGTCCTTTTGTCAGAGTTTATGTAAAACAGCACAGTTTTGTATGTATCAGTCACTCTGTATCTTGTGAATTAGTCTCAAGGGGTGAGCTGTCAAGTGAATACTTCCCATGGCTGATTTTATATTAGAACAAGGGTCCCAAGTCTTCTTTATGACATATTCACCTTGAGAGTACATCTCTTTTATGTGAACATTCCTTCAGGCATGAAAGATAATCTCAGCACTCCCTGAAAGCAACTTGGTTTTATGTCATATTCTTTTGCCCTAACCCATCTCTGTTCTTCTATTTGTCAAGAAGTGTGCTTTTGTTAAGTTTCCGTTGGCCTAGTCAAAATTTGTTATTCTAAAGCTATCCATAAATGATAACTAGTAAATAATAAGTTATTCGTAAATGGGCAATGTATAAATTTACTATTTGTCACAATACATGAAACTTTATAATGGAGCTCCTTTTACTTTGCTTTGTAAGTTTGCTTTCAGTGGTATTTGACTGTAGTTAGACACATGTGAATGTATAATTAAAATAAAAATCACAAATCTGAATAAATCTTATGAAAAGGGCTCATTTTCTAAAATTAACTGAATTTATCATGAGAATCAGTTTTCTTTGCAAATTTTATAAGAAAATTTAATATTAAGCCGGGTGTGGTGGCGCATGCTTGTAATCCCAGCATTTGGGAGGCTGAGACTGGAGGATCTGGGTTCGAGGCCAGCCTCAGCTACCTAGTGAGGCCCTCCGCAACTTAGTGAGACCCTGTTTCAAAATAAAGAATAAAAAATACAGCTGGGGGTATAGCTCAGAGGTAGGATGCACCTGAGTTCAATCCCCAGTACCGCAAAAAAAAAAAAAAAGAAAATTTAATATTCATATAATTATCATCCAATATAATGAGAAAAGGCTTACAGTAAATAAAAATCTTAACACAATTACAAAATCCTTAAAAATCAGAATAATTTTAGTTTATAATGGATTATTGAAGAATTTTTAGAAGTTTGTGAGATATTCTCCCATGAGGTGCCCAGTGCAGCTGGCTTACATAGAATAGGCTATCCAATTGAGATTTTAACTTAAATATGGGGGAAAGAATCCATTCTTATTGGGTTGGACTCTTTCTCAAGTAGCACAGCCGGAATTTTAGGAATGGACTCTAAAGGTGTCAGTGCCAATTAATTCATCAAATATGTTTGCAAGCATACCATAATCAGGCTAGAAAATATATTTAGAACACTACCTTATCCCTTAGTGTTAGGGACAGAAATAGTTTGTAGATTTGTAAATATCAATTCTACTTCATTCAAAAACATAGGTCTCTGATTCTCGGTATTTGGCTTATCTGAATATTTTGGTCAATATTAAGTTATTTTCTTAAAAAATGAGTATCATATTGAAAATTTTAAAAATATTTCTTTCCTTTAGACATTTTTGGAATAATTTGAGATTCACAGAAAAATTGAGCAGGAAGTAGATGGATCCCTGTAGCCCCTTCACCCAGATATGCATATCTTCTCATCAATATTTTGCGCTAGAAATGCATATCTGTTACAACTGCTGAATCTGCACTGACACATCATTATCACTCAAAGTCCGTAGTTTCCATTTGGGTTGTTAATGCATTTTGACAAGTGTGCAGTGATATCTGCCCCCATTATAGTATCATACCAAAACAGGATATTTAGGATTGTGAAACACATATGCTTTACCTATTCATGCATCTCTCCTCACTACCCCTGGTGACCACAGATATTTTTTCCTATAGATGTAATTTTTCAGTTTCTAGAGTATCCCATAGTTTGAATTGTACAGTATGTAGCTTTTTCATATTGGCTTCCTTAACTTAATAATATGCTTGTAAGTTTCCTCCATGTCTTTCCCTGGCTTGATAGCTCATTTCAATTTAGTGCTAAATAATATTTCACTGTATGAATGTACCACAGTTTACATAGCCATTCACCTACTAAAGAACTTAGTTGGACACTTCTGCCCCAAACTTCTGAGTTCAAGGGATACAGATCTCTCACCCTTATGGCAAAAAAACTCCACTATATCCTTTTTTTTTTCAGTGGGAGTGGGTATTGGGGTTGAATTCAGGGGCATTCTACCTCTCACATATACCCCTATCCCTACTTTATTATTTTGTTTGTTTGAAACGGGGTCTCAATAAATTGCAGAGGGCCTTGCTAAGTTGCTGAGGCTACTGTAATCCTCCTGTATCAGCCTTCTAAGCATTGTGATTACAGGTGTGGGCCACCTGTAATTAATTTTATACAAGTTAATCTGATTGCACTATTATCATGCTTAATGCAAAGAGGTAGCCAGCTGGATGATTCATCACAAACCCTTCCCCATTTCATGTGCCCCCAATCATGCTCTTTGGGATTAACTCCCTAACAAGAGTACACAGTGGAAATGAATCCACATTGACTTCAGCATCAATATGATAAGACTCAAGGAAGAGAGGATCATTGAGTTGCCTAAGGTAAAATGGCAGCTGAGTCATGGATGGGATATTCCATATTTACAACAAGCATTATTTTTCATTTTATAAAATAACAGCAGAACTATTATAAATTTAAAACTTTTCTCATTACTTATGACAGGAAATTTTAAAAGTTAGAAAAACACAATAGATTAATGAACTTATAGAGCTATCACCAAGTTACAACACTGGCCAACACAGGGCAATCTTGTTTATTTAATTATTGCATCCTGTGCTTATTCATGAAAATTCAGAATTAAGCCAGGTGTTGTGGCACAAGCTTGTAATCCCAGCATTTGGGAAGCTGAGACCGGAGGATCCAGGTTCGTGGCCAGCCTCAGGAACCTCGTGAAGCACCAGTACCAAAAAAAAAAAAAAAAAAAAAAAAAAAAAATCAGAATTAGGAATTAGAATGTGAACAAAGTCATAATGGTCTTGATTCAGCTGTGGTACAGTGCGGGGGCCCTGTAAGCCCATCAATTCAAATGCATTTCAGTTTCTGGTGGTATAAGCACCTCACTTTTTATGACAGCTATCATTTACTTATTGCTTTTCCTTATTTATTTAGTTTTCATAACCTTAGAGGGGGAATCTCTATCAAAGTCATTTTTAAACAAATGACTTAGTTTAGATTTGTAGTATATTTTACTGATTTGAGTATATACATGTATACATGGGAACCCGATTTTTTTTTAATTATCCAATTTATGAGTCTAACTGAATGGTGAATTACATATACATAAGACTCAGCATTATTGGTAAATTAGCATTATGCATCCCTAGCATTACTTAATTGAAAAGAATAAAAACCTAATTCTAGATAAGGAAGTTTGCGGTCCAGCGTACTCTGAATTTAGCATCTGTGCTTCGAACCTGACCTGTGCAGGCTAGTTGCTGAATAATTAAGAAGAATGATATTCACCAGTCCAGACTCCAGGATGCCAGCTCTCAGAAACCATCTTCTAATGAAACCCCTGAGAATTCCCACAGAGCAGAGAAAACAAACGTTATACCATTATGCCAGGCATTTCTCACTTCCTTTATAGTAATACACCATCCAGTTAACAATCTGGTGGGCCTGGGGATTCATAAAAGTTTGAATAGAATCTTTAGGCTTCCTAAAACCAACTGCTGGAATTCAATGTAAAAGGAAACAAGATCATTAGATGAAAAACTTAAGTATAAATATTTAATTCCTTGGCATGCAATAAGACACCAAGTTTCAGTTCATGGCATCTGATCACACAGTTGGGAAAGACCTTGAGAGGTCATGAAGTCCAGGCCTCTGTCCTGGGAAGGACTATGTCCAGGACATGATAGTAAATAGCTGGATCTCATTTCCCAAAATCAATAGGAAGGAACAGACCTCATCATTATCTGGTGATGTTAGAAAGACTCAGGATATGCTGGCCCCTCAAAGTACCACTTATTCAACATTACTTCAAATCTCATAGAAAGCTCTTATGTCTCTATCTCACTGGAGACAAGCAACTTCTCCATAGCGTTGCCTACCGAATGTTTTGGGAAGACAGAAACTTTGAAATACAACTTTTAGCTAAGCCTCTATTATTATTACCCACATTTCCAGAGAAATGGGTTTGTACATAATATTTCCCAGCTAATGTTCAAATGAATGAATGTGCTTCTCATAAGCACGGTAGGGCATTATTTCATGATCAATTTATCAGACGATCCATCTCCTAAATATTTATATTGAGTTCTTTGATACTATATCACATCTTACCAAAGAATTCAGGTAATGAATTATCTCTCATATCAGCAAGATTCAATATAATTGATTAAAAAGTCTCTTTTATCTCATAGACTCAGAATAGATAAAGTTGGCTATTGCTCACCAGTGTACCAAATTCTTTCTTTCTTTTTTGGGTACTAGGAGATGAAGAACCCAGGGGAACTCTACCACTTATATAGGTCCCCAACTTGATTGATTGATTGATTGAAATAGGATCTCCCTAAATTGCGAGGCTGGCCTTGTAATTTGGATCTTCCTGCCTTGATCTCACCAGCTGCTGGGATTACAGATATATACTACTATGCTGGGCTTCTTTCTCAATTTTTCAATGAAAATACTGACAGGGAAAGAAATCTCCTCCTCTATTATTATTTCTCACATTTCCAGAAACATGGATTTGTACATAATATTTTCCCAGCTAATGTTCAAATGAATGAATGATAAATGAAAATCAAAGAAAAATCATGAGCCCCAAAGATAGGAAAACCAATTTGGGAAAGCTTGCATGTTTGAGAACTAAACTCACCTTGCTAAATGGTGCAGATTTTCCCATTTTGATACTGCTTTAACCTTCACCCTTATTTTCTTTTTAATTTGCTATAGAAGATTTATGATTTTATAGTATGATTTTTTCTATTGCCATCTATTGCTTTGCTAATCTTATGCTGGACAATTACAAAACTGTCTTGCCTCCAAATGTCTTGCTTCATTTTCTGATGTTCCTTTTACATTAATACCAATATAATCGTATCATGAAGCTGTAATGTTGAGCATATTAATAAGGAGGACAATTCTTGCAGTATCAATTAATTGCAAAATTGATGATACATTTGGTAAAATGATGGAAAACACTTAAGATCTCCTCAAAGAATTGTATTTGGAAAGCACTCAGCACTTTCATTGTCATTGAAAAGCAATCAGCTTTTCAAAAAAATTAAAGAAATAGAAATGAATGTAATCAGTAACCTTTTTATGTAATGTACAGAAGAGGGAAATACAAAATTCATCCTATTCTCAAAGGCAAGAATTTTAAAATCATCTGCAATATTCATCATTAGAAAAAGTATAAAGTTATAAGGTGATTAAAATTAGTCTAAGAATTATAATATCTTAACTCATTTAGAATCCTACATGAATATGGTTGAAAACCAATAAAAAGGAGTTTTTAATATTACTGTCAAATCTTTCTGAACAAACAATTATTTGAAATTAAATTCTTTCAGCTAACACAACACTGTGTTATTTTTTCAATATCTAAAGAATAATTTCAGAGTTGAGTGGAGGTGTTAATTATCTTTTCTGGAATACCATGTCCTAACTTGTTAATTTTCCTGAAAGGTTTTCCTGGAATAAAGTGTAGAAATGCTTCCTGGTGAGGACACAAGATGGCTATAGCAGAAAATGTATTTGATACACATGATGCTCTGACTTTATGAAATAGATGTTTTCATAGAACAGATTTGTAAACCAAGTTTTATAAATCAAGTGTATTAAAGTAGTATAGAAGCTTGATTCTATCATCTATGAATATGTTTATCTATCTATGGATCTCTCAGCCCTATCTAGTTATCTATCAATTGATCAATACCTACCTACCTAAGAGTCTTATGAATTCCTCATGATAAATACATATTTTGAGTACATATATTGAATTTCATTAGGCAATGCACATTGGTGAAGTCATTGTTCATGTGCTAAAAAGAAGTATCTATCAGCTGTCCTCAGTCTACAAGAGAAGGTAGAGGATTTCAGTAATGAATTTAATAAGCTGCTGATAAAACTAAGAATGTCTACATTCTTTAGATAGATTTCCTTTAAAAACTTCCAGGAAATCAACAGGAAACAATGAGAAGGGCCACTTATTGAAGCAATTGCTACAAATCAACAACTTTAATTACAAAGTGAAAAATAAAATGTAGTTGAATTTTGTTATAGTCCAAAATCCATCTTAGCTGATAAGAAACAAAACAGTATAAATATACATTTTATTTGCTAAAATGAGGAGAAGTCAATACATAAATTAAGTAGTACATTGGAATCCTTGGAAAAGGATATGGTAGAATACACATAGCCTGCAACATAATTTTATTTTTTTTCTGGGTAGACCATTCTGTACCTTGTTTATGTCAAATTCAAAGCAGTCAGTGGAGTCAGGTACCATCCACAGAAAGCTCCTCAGAGAAAAGGCCAGGGTCACACTTGGCAGATGGTAGCTTCATTTTCCCCTCAGGGTTCAGGAATGTAACTTACAGCTGATGAAGCCATGAGGCTGTCATCAAAGGGACCTGAAGCTGACCTCTTCATTTGAAGAGATCCAGAACATGAAAGCAGGGAGAGATGATTTCCCCAGTGCTGTCACCTCTGTGAACTTCTTCCCTAATGATGGCTGTATTTAAAATGATGCTGCCAATGATACTGCAAGCCATGGCCTCTGAGTACATTTCGCCAGCTGCTGGGAGCCGGCAAGTTGTGAGGATACATGATGCTACTCGTCACAGTGCAGCCAGCCTGCCACTCTCTTCCCAACTATCTGAACGTTCCTTATCTCAAGAGGGTTCTTAAGACATCATAGTGATTTTGAGGGACATGGACATAACCTTATGCCTATATTGTATTTTTTTTAATTCCAATACCTTTAAAATGTTATATTGAAAATCTTTTTTTTGTTAATTTTTATGTGCTTTTATTGATGCATTGTGGTCTCACATCATAATGTAAATCATGTTGACATTGAGAAAATACAGAGGACAATGAAAACATTTTATATGTCACTTATCTGAAATAACAACTGAAAAATAATTTTATATTTGCTATAATCTTTTTATTTCTCCACAAAATATGTCATTAAAGATGAAAAACAATCCTTTTTGACTTCTATGTCTGATCTTATGCTCTTTTCCCCACATGAGGCATTACTTTCCAGGCAATAATTTTTATTTCTTCTTTTTTAAATATCATATCCCTGGAGATTTAAGGCAAGTTAAAATTTTTAATACTTTTGTTGGTGCATTGAGATTATACATCATAGTGAGATTCAAAGTGATCTCAATCCCACCCCATTCTGTCCACCTCATACATGTTAGGGAGATTGGGAGCAATACCTTCACATAGGCCCATAACATTATCTAAACTGTTTCCTTCTTTGATCCTTTTTTTCCCCACTAACCATATCCCTTCTCCAATCACTTTCCACTATTCTACTCGTATCCTTGCATATGTGTCTGATTTGTTTCTCAATTTCTCTGTAGAATTTTCACATATTGGAGAAAACATATGACCTTTGACTTTCTTAGACTGGCTTATCTCACTTAGCATAATATTCTCTAGTTCCTTTCATTGTTCTGCAAATGATATAATTTTGTTCTTTATGGTTGAATAAAGTTCCACTGTGTGTACATACCACATTTTTAAAATCTATTCATCTGTTGATGGATACTAGATTTGTTACATAATTTGGCTACCATGAATTTTTCTGTGATAAAAATGGCTATACATGTATCAGCATAGTATCTTGACTTTAATTCTTTTGGATTAATACCAGAAGTGGTAGAGCTGAGTTATATAGTGGTTCCGTTTCTGATCTTTTGAAGAAGCTCCATACTGATCGTCATAGTGGTTGTACTGATTTACAATTCCACCAACAGTGTATAAGTATTCCTATTTCCCTTCATCCTCACCAGCATTTATTATTGTGTTTTTGATGATTTTTATTCTAATTGGAGTTAAACTGAATCTCAGTGTAGTTTTGATATGCTTTCATGATTATTGATGATGTTGAACATTTTTCGTATATTTATTGGCCATTTGTGTTTCTTCTTTTTTTTGTGTGTGGTACTGAGGATTGAACTCAGGGGCATTCTACCTTCGAGCTATACCCTCAGCCCTATTTTTTATTCTTTATTTTGAAACAGGGTCTCACTTAGTTGCGGAGTGCCTCACTAGGTAGCTGAGGCTGACCGCGAACCCGGATCCTCCAGTCTCAGCCTCCCAAATGCTGGGATTAGTGTTTCTTCTTTTGTAAAGTGTTTTTCAGTTCAATTGCCAACTTTTCAGTTGGATATTTTTGGTGTTTTTTTTTAATTCTTTATATATTCTAGATACTTGTTCTCTATCAGAGGAGCAGCTGACAAAGGTTTTTGTTCCCATTCTGTAGGCTCTCTCTTCAGACTCTTAATGGTTTCCTCTGCTCCACAGAAGCCTTTTAATTTGATGCCACTCCCATTTATGGATTCTTGGTTTTATTTCTTGAGATTTAGAAGTCTTATAGAGAAAGTCTCTATCAGTACCTATATATTTGAGAGTTAGATATATGTTTTCCTCTAGTAATTGCAAAATCTGTGGTCAAATTTCTAGGTCTTTGAGTTGCCCTTCATGCAGGGTGAGTGATGGGGGGGGGGGGGAGTCTAGTATTTTCCCAGCACCATTTGTTGAAAAGGCTGTCTCTTCTGCAGAGTTTTGGTCTCCTTTTTAAAAATTCAACTGGTTAGGTGGGCGTGGTGGCGCACGCTTGTGATCCCACCATTCAGGAGGCTGAGACCGGAGGATCCGGGTTCGCGGTCAGCCTCAGCTACCTAGTGAGGCACTCTACAACTTAGTGAGACTCGGTTTCAAAATAAGGAATAAAAAATAGGGCTGGGGGTATAGCTCGGAGGTAGAATGCCCCTGAGTTCAATCCCCAGTACCACACACACACAAAAAAATTCAACTGGTTATGAATATGAAAATTTGACTATTTTCCATCTTATTCTCACCCATTGGTCTATATATCTGTTTTTAGAGGAAGATTGAATTTAAATCACTCATAATCTCATGCCTGACTCTTTATTAAATTGTACTCTTCATCTTAAATCATCTATATTTTCCACCATCCAATGGCTGAACATTTTCCTAGAAGACTTAGAAATCCTATGAAACTCTTGACTCAATGATTTACATTCAAAATTTAACTACATTTTATGAATTTTTGAAAATTAAGCCTGTATATAATGCTACTAGTAATAATTTTAATAACAGTAACAATATATTGAACATATGCACCTTACCAGATTCCATTATAAATACTTTAAGTCTATTATTTCATTAAAGTTCTACATGATTGTGGGATTACTATATTATCATGCCAACTTTACTGTTGGTAAAAAGCCTCTCATTTAAGTGAAGTATTCTTCTGGAAGGAAAAAATAATTATTACTCAAATATTTACTTTGCAAGAGGGCGATTTTTCTTCTTTGTAAAATAAAGTTGTTACCATTTGCTGATTGCTTACTTGTATCAAATGTGGGCCTTAATCATCATCCTAAAGGCAGCACTGCAAGGTAGTTATTATTAAATCTATTTATAGAAGAAGAAAATCAATGCAGAAAGGTGAATAACTTGTTCAAGGTCACACAAGTAATAATAGGGAGAGGTAGAGTATGAGCTTAGGTGTCTCCAAATTCTATTTATTATCTTTGACTATATTATATAAGAAGAAGCCCAAAGATGTTGCTTTCCAAATAGGAGAATATAGCAAGGTAAATTTGTTTTATTATTTGCCTTTCTTCTGGCAGTATCACAAATATCCTAAGCAGCTGCTATTAATTTTAATAAGTGCTTTTGCGTGCACAGAGCTTTTCACTTAAAATCTCTTTTCCACCATATTTAATAAGAAGAAAGAAAAAAAATCCCCCAAACAGTTATTCCGGCAGTCTTTTAATGTTGTTAGAGTTTTGTTAGTAATCTTTGACTGCAGACAGATGCCTTAAAAGTTCATTGCTGGAGAAAGACATGTCAGTTCACATTTCTGTCTTTGTATTACAGTTGGAGATGACAAATGTGCTTGGCTTCTTAATCTAAAATTGAAAAAAAAATCTTTTTTAAAAAAATGATCATGTTAAAGAACAAAACTAATGCAAGTATTTTTCAAGATCTTAAGACACACATATTGTACATTTCTTATATAATCTTTGCTCACAACATCCAAAACATCATGGAAAATTAGCATGAGATCAATATAATTTTAAGCATTAAGTTCTCTTTTATGCTGACACATATTTTGAGTCCCTGATAATGCATCAAACCTTGGTTATATGGGCCTTGGCATTTCCTAATGGCTGACTCTTACAGACCATTTGGGGCAAGAATTAAATGCCAATTCTTTACCAAGGCTGATCTAAAGAAAATTAGAGGTATTTGACTTTCTTTTTTAAGATCATAAAAATAATTTACCCAAATCTGCTGCTGATGAAAGAAAAACTATAATGTTTTATTTTACACTATGTGGAATTTTATTTCAGCTGGAAAAGGAAGTTTGCACACTTTATATGCAAAAATTATTATGAAAATTTTAAAAATAAAGTGTACTTCTGTTAGAAAAACAGTTATGAAATTTATAAAAATAAAAATGTGCTGACTTTACAAGTAAGCTAGGGAACACTTTTCTGTACACCTCAGAAAACGCACAAATATCTAGACAAAGATGCAAATAATTGTCTGGGGTACAGGGAAAGAGTCATATATAGGTAGAGTAGGAAAAGAACAAGGATTAAACTACACAGAGATTATGTGAAGGATAATTATATTGGTGAGGGGTGAGAAAACGATTTTGCTGTCACATATTTTTATTCATATGGTACATCAAACCTGGTATGGAAATAATGAAGTATCCATCTTCACTTTCTTCAAATCATTTAACAAAGATTACCACCATAGACATATTGTCTTTAACACCAATTTAAAACTGTAATTCTTGATTTCCTGAGTACTTTCTATTCATTTTCTCTGATTTATGTGGAGTCATATAGTTTATTATCACCATCTGCCAAATTATAAATTTTTACTTTTTAACTTTCTTCTTTTCTTATTAACATATAAGTTCTCTGAAGACAAAGATTCTTATCTATTTTGTTCATCACTGAGTCTACAGTATCTAGGGGAATATCTGAAACAGAGTAAGTTCTCAAATATTTGTTAAATGAATGAAAGAATATTTAAAAGAAATCGCACAATAGCCAGATTATGGAATCAAATGAGGTGCTTGTCAAATGAGTAAAGAAAATGTGGTATATTACACACAGTAGAATATCTTCTTTTGGAAAGGGACCAGGTTAAAATCTTAGGTAAACCTTGTAACATTACTGCCAAAGTGTTTCTCCAAATGGAACAGGTTTGAAAATCACCTGTGGAGCTTCTTAAAAATATAGTCAGTAACAAAATTTGAAATGTCAGATGTTCTCCCTAATACTCGGAAACTAGGGAGAAAATGGAACATAGGAGGGAGAAACTTTAGATGAGTGAAAGACAGCCCAACTGAGGGAAATGGGAGGGGAAAAGAGGGAAATGCCTCAATGGTCATGATGTACATATACAAACTTATCAAAGCCAATCAGTGTCCTGAGCATGAGAAGGAGAGGAGGGGGAAGAATAGGGCAGGAACAGGGGCAGGGCTCAATGAGTACATGTACACGTACACATATATCACTGTGAACTTCAACAAGATGATTACATGAATCAATAAAAAAATTTAAAAAAAATACAGAATCCTAGAACTGACCTCCAGAGATTCTAATTCAGTAGTTCTGGATTGGAAACAGGCATTGAGTGCCAAGATACACATGTGGTTTATACTTACATATAAAATTTCAAATTATTTGGTTTCTAAAAGTCTGGTTTTTCATCTATAAGATATAGTGGGCAATCCTTATCCATGGGTTCTGTATTCCTGGATTTAACCAATCACAGATTAAAAATATTGGAAAATTGTCATTATTTTTGTCATTATTCCTTAAATAACACAGTATATCAACTATTTACATAGCATTTACATTGTACTAGGTATTATAAGTAATTTAGAGATTATTAAAAGATGAATGTGTATAGAATGTACAAAAATACTCTTCCATTTTATAATAAAGGACGCATGAATCCATGGGAAGATCCAAAGCCAGACTCCCTTCGATATTGATGGACAACATTAATCCTATATTATAAAATTTCTTAAAAGTTTAAATAACATAATATGCAAATGGCAATCAAACATTTATTCTGCACATAGTAAGTCATGTAATCTGTTTGATATTTTTTGTCATCTGTGATGTTATTACTATGATACTTCTTGGAACAGAATCCCCATAAAGCACCCCAACATGGCACAATTCCGGCTTCTCTTCTGGACATCAGCTGTCGGTGCCTTCCTGTGCCCAGGAACCAGCCTGGGCCGGCTCCAATTTCTTTCCCTTCGTCCCACCCTATGAAGCCCCGTACCTGGTCCTGCAAGACCGCCCCCTACCCTACCTATAAAAATTGGTTGTTCTCCTTTGTTTTCAGAACAATAAACTTTCTCCCTCTCTCTCACTCCGCTCCTCTGGTGTCCGATGGGATTCCTGGGTTAACCTTTACAATGGTGCTGAAACCCGGGAGGGATTGGGTCTCTCTACCACCAGAAAGTCCTGCCTTCCCCCGGCGGCCCAGGGATCTCATCCTCGTCTGCCTCTTCGAGCATTCCTCTCCTCACCCACCACTGGCTGCCTGGTAAGTTTTCTCCAGCACCTCCCCCACCCCTTGGCTTCCTTTTACCCTGCCTCCCTTCTCTTCTCTGCTGCTGCTGAAAAACCCCAGAATGCTGGGTGTTCAAGACCTCCGGCCTTGTGGCCCTGGGCTGAGGGGCTGAGGTGACAATCTCACTCTCTTCTTTCCCTCTACACCCCACCTGGGGATGCCCAGTGGACCCTGTGTATGACTTCTGTCCGGTCCAAGTTTTCTCTGCCTCTCTCTTTCCCACTATGGGCTCCTCCTCCTCCCTCCCCACCAACTGTCCTCTCAGGTGCCTCCTAAATAATCTAAATACACTCTCTCTGAAACCTGATATTTGACCTAAACAACTCATTACATTTTACACTCAGGACTGGCCCTTTTCCAGATGGCCGCCTAAAGGCTCCCTAGATTCCCAAATTCTCTGAGACTTGTTCAATTACTGTGAGTGCTTGAAGAAGTGGAAGGAGATCCCGAATGTAGACTCCTTTTCCCTCCTGCACTCTGGCCAGACCTCATAATTACTTGCTCTCCATCTCAGGTTCTCCTGGCTTGCAAACATCCCACACCTCTCAAGGCCTCGGACTCTGCCGTCAGCTCCCCGCTCTCCTCCTTTGACCAGCCCCCATCCCTACAACCGTCCCCTGCTCCAGCCAGTCCTTCCCTTATCTGTTCCCTGGCCTGCATGTCCTTCTTGGTGGACACAGGGGCCACCTTTCTGTCTTAAGGGAATTTTGGGGAACCACCTTCCCTACCTCCTCTCCTATCGTGGGTTTCAGAGGAAAAAAAATTACCCCTACCAAATGCCTATCCTCAACTGTTCCCTCAATAACTTTCTCTTTTCCCACCAGTTTTTAGTCATGTCGCAGTGCCCGGTTCCCCTTTTGGGATGTGATATCCTGTCTCAGCTCTGGGCCACCCTATGGCTCCACCCTCCACATACCCCACCACCCACCTCTGCCTTCCTCTTGGCCATGTTAGCCCCCCAGTTGGCCGAGGCGACAACCACAACCCAATATCACCATTTCCCCATCACCAAGTAAACTCTGTGGTCTGGGATATTACCTCTCCCTCATTGGCCATCTATAGGAAATATGTCTCTATTGAGACTCAGGTCTCCCAGGTCTCTGCAGATATCACTCACCAGTCCAAGGTAGTCCTGGATTCACTTCGCCAATCCTCAGTTAACTCTCCCCTCTCCTTACTCTCATGGCTACAGCTGATCCAGACCACCATCAGCTTTCTCAACTATATGTTCCCAAGCTCCAGACCAGCTGAGTGTTTCCTTTGTGCCTCCCTAAACACGTCCCCTTCTGGCAGCGGTTCCCCTTAATTTCACTACCTATTCTCTTTTCTCCTCTCAGGATTTGACGGCTCACTCCACCCCTAAAGTATCTCTATGGAAACCCGATGTCAATTCTACCCAGCTTTCTCACCTTTGTATCTCACCCTTAATTCCCTCTTTGGTCCCCACTCTTCCTCTTTCTAGCCTTTCACAACAGTGCCACATCACCCTCTCCCTATCCTCCTTCAGTTTTACCCAACCAGGACATTTTCTGTGGTGTAATGAAACTCTCACAAACTATCTCCCACCTGACATCTCATCCCCCTGTGTCCTCACCACAGTGGTCCCTCAGCTCACTCTCTACAGCAGCTCCGAGCTTCAAGCCTACCTCACTCCTCCAATGGGTCCAACAACACGGGCCAAGAGAGCTGCATTCCTCCCTGTTCTTATCAGACTCTCCCTGTCCTCATCTGTTGTAAGCCTGGGACTAAGCAGAGGTACCCTTGGGCATATGCCCTGGGTGACGGACAACCTGGGAAACAAATTAGAGGGTGCCCTAACCTCCATGTCCAAGTCCCTTGCAGCCCTTCAGAAACAAGTTACATCCTTAACACAAATAACCCTACAAATAGGCAAGCCCTTAACTTACTAACAGCAGAAAAAGGGGGAATTTGCCTCTTTCTTAGGGAGGAATGTTGCTACTATGTTAATGCTCAGACATTGTGGACCAAAACAGACAGACTACAAAATTTGGCCATACGTCTCAAAAGCAACTCCATCTCCCCAAAAGGCTTTTCCACATGCTAACTCTCCTATACAATGATGCTTCATAGATTTCCTAGAGGATGTACTAGACAACCACTGGTTGCTGACTCCGATATCATCTCCAGGAAAATGACTTCAACAGATTCCCCACCTCTGGCTTAAAGGGACCTTCATAAATTTTTACCTCTTTTTCTCTGCAGCTATATGAGGATACCTGTTCCTGCTCCTCATACCCTCACCCCCTCACACTGTGCCCCCAGCTGGCAGGAGGTAGCCACTGATGAGCCACAACATTCCTGTCCCAAATAAAACCAAAGAGGGGGGAATGTTGGAACAGAATCCCCATAAAGCACCCCAACATGACATAATTCTGGCTGCTCTTCTACGCATCAGCTGGCAGTGCCTTCTCATGCCCAGGAACCAGCCAGCCTATCACCTCTGGCCGGCTCCAATTTCTTCCCCTTCGTCCAACCCTATGAAGCCTCATACCTGGTCCTGCAAGACCACCCCCTACCCTACCTATAAAAATTGGTTGTTCTCCTTTGTTCTCAGAACAACAAACTTTCTCTCCCTCTCTCACTCTGCTCCTCCAGTCTCAGATGGGATTCCTGGGTTAACCCTTACAATACTGCCACAGCTACCACTTTTAGCACTGCTGACTTTATTAATATAATCATCATAATTAATTTATGAAATAGTATTTAGGCATTGCATTAAATTGTTGCTTTAGAGAAAGACTAAATGTCCAATAAGTGATCTTATTATATATTTAGAGAAAGAGTAATTACAATTTTCTTTAATTCCCTAAGCTATAAAAATCATGCAAAATTATACAAGTACAAAGAAAAAAATGTTAAGAACTGCACTGGAAATTTAGCTAAGCTGATCTCTGCATGGAGAATTAAGTGTGGGCTTGTTTTTCTTCTTTGGGCATTTCTGTATTCCCAAAACTTTCTTCCCTTGCCAAAGTAGATTTGAAATTTAATCCCACACGTATTTGCCACCCCTCACTGAGCGGTACTTTGTCCCATTAATTGAGGAAAGCCTCAAGAAGAACTCCATGGGGAGGACAGGGTACAGTGTACACAGGTGACTTCAGTAGTGGCCTTCCTGGAATTTCCTCACCATCATATACAGAAAATTATAAATCCCCATTTTATGTCTGTGTCACCAAGGAGTTCTCCCTCCTTTAGAAAATAGTCTGAGTTGGACTTGGAGCAGTGTAGAACTTCACCATAGTTTTATCACAGTGCTGTCAGCCCAACCACTTCCTGGGGCTCTTGTCCACTCACTCTCTCCTCATGTACTTCATGCACTGTCCTTCCCTTTCTGGAAAAATGCCCTTGGTAGCAGGTTGCTGCTTTTCCCTTACTCAAGAATGGACTCTCAGAAAAAATTCTTCAATTCCCTCATTCCTAGCTTCAGGTTACCCATCTTTCTACCTGACGTATCTGCACTGTGGCAGATTAAGCATTTCTCTGCTTCTTGCAGTCCTAATTTCACTTCCTTGCTCTCCTTACTAAGGAATTAAGACCTCATCAAAAAAGAAACTATGGGGGACCTATGGTTTTCCATTTATCATATGAAAAGGAAAGGAAGGAATAGATTTGAAGGTGTAATATTCAAATTTCAGTTTAGACACAAGAACCAAAACTATAATAAAAATAAAATTGATTCAGCCTGCTGAAGGACCAGTAGATATTAAGACTCAAATGTGATGCTTCACTTTGACTGTCTTCATGTAAGTGAGGGTATATGTGAATTGTACTAGCTTATAAAACTGATCTATATGAAGCCTACAGCAGGTTGACTAGGTAATTACCATCTCTAATAAAAGGTGGAGTAGCAAAAGATTTTCAAGACATGAAAAATAAACTAATGGCATAAGCCACGCAATATCCCTAAGCTGATAAATTACCGAACTATGGCAGAGGCAGAAAACTGTGTGGAAATAAGCACCTATTGTAGCTATAAAACAGAGATTTTGTTCTTTGCTTTGGGTGATAAAACAACCTGCTTTAAATTAAGAAAAAATACTTTATACATAGTGCCTTACATGAAGTGATAAAATATATATCCAAAGACTTTTATCAATAGCTCTATTAAAACCAGGAGCTCTTGTTACAAATTACTTTTTTCAATCCCTTTTCTCTTATTCCAACATTCTGAACTTTTTAGTCCAAAGATCAGGCAACTTACATAGAAAGGATGATGAAAATAAAACTCAAAAAGCTTCTTATTCTGCCATCCATCATGTGCACATTCTCTATGACAAACAATGGCGATATCCTTTCCTTTTCTTATTTCTCAAAACAAAAGGAAAATAATACCATTTTCTTGCTTTTACCTTTTTTTTTTCACAAACTTTGAGTTATTCTAGTGTTTTTATTTCTAGAAACTATTCAGAGACATCTGCGCCTCTCCTATATTCATCTTAAATTATGCGTCTTTTTTTCTCCATCTATTTTTCTACTTTCTCTTATTAAATTTGGGACTGCTAGAGCTGCTTTCCTGATTTTTAAGATATTATGTCCACCCTTTTTTTCTTCATTGGTATCATATACCAATGTCTAATTATATTTAAGTTTATGAAATATTTTGATCCTCTTTAATTTATAAATTTTGGGCTAGGAAGCCATGCTTTTTAAAATTTATTTATTTATTTATTATTTATTTATTGCAGTACTGGGGATTGAACTCAGGGGCATTCTACCTCCGAGCTATACCCCCAGCCCTATTTTTTATTCTTTATTTTGAAACTGGGTCTCCTGGGTCTCACTAAGTTGTGGAGTGCCTCACTAGGTAGCTGAGGCTGGCCGCGAACCCGGATCCTCTGGTCTCAGCCTCTCGAATGCTGGGATTACAAGCATGCACCACCATGCCCGGCTGCCAAGCTTATTTTGATTGAGACATTTTAGAAAGAATTTTTCCTAAAGTGCAGTGGATAAATTTTATTTACCTTTTGCTCCACCACCCACCATGTACCTTGAAATTATATGGTCAATATTTTTATTATTATAAAATATTATTATAAAATACTTAGCTAATGTTTTACAGGGTTTTGTAATCTAATAATGTAGCCTACGAAAGGTTTTTTGTTTTTGAAAAGTAAAAAAATAAAATCAAAACAAAAAGCAAGCAAGCAATTGTGCCTCTTCTCAAATTATACTTCTATATAAAACACTGCTGCTGTCTCTATACAGAAATACAGAAATGGTATCTGCTTTTGTATACTGAGAGTAATATATCTTTTTCTGCTTTTCTACAGAATATATATTATTTCATAACTACCTACTTTTTATACATAATGCAAAAATATTATGAGGTATATTCAGTAGGTAAAAACTTACTCCCACAGCAGTCTAAAAAACCTGACACTTATAATAATAGACAGATTCTTAAAAATACATTTGTAAGGACTGACTAGCCATAAAATTACTGAGTCATAGATTCATTTATATCATTACCAAGAGAGGTAGTAGGAATCACCTCTTTACATTCTGAATGACTTCTTGAGGAAAAAAAATTGAAAAATTCTAATACAATTTAATGGAATCAAAAGTACTAAATTGGCAGTGTAATTAAGCAATGGCTTTAATTATCTAATATGCCTAAAGATAGTGAGGTCAATTCATATTTAACCCAATGTTAATGAAAACTAGATGCCTTATACCAATGTAAGTACTTAGGCCAACTTCTATTCCTTTACTTATCAATCACCACTTGTTCAGGGGAATATAATTATAGGTATAATATTTAGATTAATAGAATTTAATATTTTACAAAAAACTCTACATTTAATAATATCATTGAAGCACAAAGAATATAACTAGCATGCCTCTGTAAATGCTGAATTTTCTTTCAGTGACGGACTTAAAACCTAGAGAAATCAGGTTTCAATTTAAATAGTCAGTGTACAGTCAGTGGACCATCACAGGGGTGTTTCTGGAAAACAAACAAACAAACAAACAAAAACCCAGCAAACTTTCAGTGGTTATTCTGGTTAGCTATAGAATGGTCCCTTGAAGAACTCATAAACTGATGTTTATGAGGGTTGCAATACCATTATAATGGATTTATCTGGGTGGTGACCCAGGTCAGTAGGGTGTGGCCAGAGGTGAGTCCCTGGGGGTTCAGCCTTGGAGATTTTAAAGGATTCTCCTCCTTCTCCTGCTGCTCTCTCTTGTTTTTAACCTCCGTGATGCGAGGAGTACAGACCATGTCCTCTCACTTTCTCCACCTCCTGTCCATCATGCCCTGAGATCCACAGTCCCTGGCTTCACATGGACTGAGCCACGGAACTGTAAGAGAATACATCTTTCCTCTAAGTTACATGGTCAATCTTTTAGAGTATAGCTGCAAGAATTCTGATCTGAACAGTGGTAAAAGGAGTTATGCTGATTTCCTCATAATATGTCAGATTGTACTGAGTGTTCTGTTCAGTGTTATGTATGTGTGTTTGGGCACAGAGGGAGTAAGAAGGGCAAGATAGAAAAGAATCAAATTTGTCCCTGCCCCCTGGATATAATATTGTTTTAGTGGCTGTTTAGAACTAGATGACCCATAATTAAAGGCTTCATTGTATAATTGTAGCATGTGGAATAGAAGTATTCTTTCTTTATTTTCATGTCATGAATTAAGGTTTGAAAAAAGTAGTGAAAGAAATACAGGTCATTATCCAATAGCAAAGAAATGTTTCTGAAATAGTGCATGATACTTAATTTATAATACTTTAAGGTAAACACTTAGACTAGCCAATGCGCTCCAGCCAGGGACTACCAAATCACTTGCTCTGAAAGTAGGTAAACTTTTTGATTTATGGACATAAGTGTGAAAGCGCACTATAGAAAACTATGAAGTGTCTCACGAAAAGCATGTTATAAAGGACATTTTGTGAGGTTTGAACTTGGGTTAAATGGTTTGGAGGAAGGTTAAGGAAGCAGGACTTTACACTCGGCTGCTTTCTGTTAAAAAGTTGGGGTAATTCTGTGATCAGGTATCAGAATAACCCTTATTTTGAAAGTGAGAAGCTGAGGCAAATCTATAGCTGCAATTGGTATAGACAGCCACAGCAGGCTCTCACAAGCAGTCAGAACAGAGAAATCATTGTTGTTTTGTAGTTTTAACAATGGTCTTTTTAACCCACTCTATTAGAGTCATAGGACAGCCTCATCTGATAATGACCATGTGAAATAGAAGGACATCGCAGGCTAGTTCTGCGTCTTCAGTCATCTCCTAGCAACATCAAGGCCTCCTTGATAATGCTACACCAGCTCCCAGAGGTCAGGAGCAATTTCCTGTCTCTTTAAACATCTTACCATGTTTGACAATCTTTCAGATACATTGCATCTATATAATAAAATAATGAAATCCTAAGTGAATACATTCATTAACAAGCATTGTATTCCACAGTGTCAAGCAGAATGATAACTATTAGATCTAAAGAAGATGCAGTAAAAGAGGAAGAGGAAGAAAAAGGAGGAGGAAGTGAGGGAGGTGTAGGAGGAGGGGAAAGGGGGAGGGAGGAGAAGGAGCAGGAAGAAAACAACAACAAAACAACAGCGACAGCATAGTACCAAGGACCTGCAACCTCAGAAGTGTATGTTGGTGTAATAAGGAACCTTCTCAGACTACTCCCAGTGAATGATTCCTTCATTGTTATGTGTGTGTGTTTGTGCAGAGAGGTAGCTGAAAGGGTAAGACTGAAACAAAGAATAAGGGCTGAACCTGGTAACTTTTTTGTAATGAATAGTATAGAAAAAACTGAGAAGATGCCACTGTTTCTTCATATTCAATTATAAAAGACTTCTATCTGGCATGCTCTCTTTCTTGCTTTCTATTTGCTCTGATGAAGCAGTCCTCTCTATACAAAGGCAGGAACTGTTTGAGGCCAGCTGCTCACAGCTAGCAAGCAATAGAAGTCCTCCATTCATCAGCCCATGAGGGAGCTGAATCCTGCCAACAACCATGTGAGTGAGCTCGGAAGCACATTGGCCCCGGTCATGCCTCAAGGTAACTACAGACCCTGCCTAAGGCCTCTATTACACACTCAGAAACTAACACCATGACATGGAGGACGCCGCTAAGTCACACCATAATTCCTAATCCACAGTAACTCTGCAATGAGAAATGCTCAATCTTTGAAGCTATTACTAAGGTTCATGGCAATTTGTTACACAGCAGTGGATAACAGGTACAGGAGTTCAAGGCCTGAATAAGGGTGAAGTGAGAGGGGTTTCCAGGGCAGAGATTTGGAGGAGACATTGTGCTCCAGACTATTTGAGCTTCTTATTCACCTATTCCTGGTTTGGCTCTATAAGAGTTACAAAGTAGAAAATGAAACATTAACATGAGACATCAAGAGAAAGGACTGGAACTTTGAGTATGAATCTTCCTGTTTTGTGATAGCTCAATTCTGCTGAAATCCAATGCTGAAAATGTTATAAATACTCTAAGAACTCAGTCAAAAGTGATTAACTAGTCAGATTTAACAGGGAATAATAGATTTTACACAGCACAATACACACTTGATTTTAGGGAAATTTAGAAAATTATATTCTCAGGGTAGGAGGCAGGAGGCAGAAAAAATGAATTCTTTTTTGATTTAAAATCTTGAAATATTTGTTATAAGATTTCTTGGTGACTATATATGTATATATGTATATATAGTCACCAAGATACATATATATATATATATATATATATATGTAGTCTCCCTGAACACCCCAGAAGGAAGTAGAGAAAGGATAAAAGGACCAACATAAAATATAAATGTGCTGGAAGGCACAGCAGGAATAATGCGAGTGAATGAATCATTTAAGTGGAACCTAGTGTGTGCCAAAAGCCAAGTTGTGAAAGTAGTTTTTAAGAATCTCAAGATAAAACTAAATTATATTTAAATATCATGTCAGGAAAAGTAGTTGAGATAAAATAAAAGTAAAAAGACTAAAAAGTTTTCTAATATTTTAATAAAAGCTAATTTTTATTTTAAGCACTTTTAAAACAAAAGCTAATTTTTGCTTTTGTTGTATATTGCTCAACTATATACCATAAATGAGCAGGCTAAATAGTTTGTTATCAAAATTTAAATCATAGAAATTTCAAGAAATCTTATTCTAGTTCACGATTTTTGTGTGCATGTAAGTCACTTGGTGGATGTTTTTAAAAAGTAGATTTAGATTTAGTGGGTCTGGGGAAAGGTGTATAACTCTGCATCTAAAAACTTCCCAGATAATATATCTCTAACAAGCTGCCTCAAAGTGAGCACATTTTGAGGTACAAGCTCTGGAAACGATGCTTTCCTAAGCATTATCCTCATATAAGCAATGTCACGATCACCTGGAGCTAATGAAGAATACACATGTTCAGGCCTCACTGAGTCAGAGACTGTGGGAAGGGTCTTCCACAATTAGCAATCCATCAGCACTGCCCTGTGATCCTGAGAGATGCAAACATTTGAGCATCACTGTGTTAGAATATAATGTTTCTTAACCAGGGGTACAAATCAGAAACTCACATGGAATTTAAAGGAAATTCCTTAAATGTACCTGCACAGTCCACAGTTCTGGAGAATCTGGTTAAGTTAGTCAGAAATGGAGCCTGGAAAAATATG